>VZTG01007467.1:747927-1016408 GCA_013397845.1 Melanocharis versteri
TTTCAGGCCCCACAGGGAGAAAAGAAAAAAAAATAAAAAAGAATGAAAAATCCCCAGAGCCCGGTCAGATGGCGCTTACAATCTGGTTAGAATGGTTTAAAGCCTTACCCCACCTCAGCTGCGAGGCAGCACTTGGATTTACTCGGCTGCAGAGGCTCCTCTGCTGTGTCCTCACCACAGACCCCAGCCCTGCAATTAACTGTGCCCTGGCCCACTGCTCTCCCTCCTGGAAATCTGTGACCCACCAGAACACACCGGGGGCTTAGCAGCTCCTCCGTGACCCACGGGATGGAGGATCAGAGCTCTCACCGGGGAGCTGAACAGCCTCAGCCCCGACACACACAGGTCACCGAGCTGTTCAGCAAGAAGGGTTTCATTACTATGCTTTAAACACAGTGCCCTTTAAAAACATAGGCATACTTTTTAATTAAGCCTTCGGTGTTTCTTTTCAACATCAGATATCTCAGTGTGCTGTCCTTTCTTTTTCTTAATATAATTTGATTGGAAGTGCATTTGGCCATATCATATATATTACAAAAGGCATTTTTTTCTCATTGCTTCAAATTATTTTTCCAATCATGTTCTATATACTGTGCTCAGGAGTGAATTATAAGGAGTTAGGCAACATACATGGTGTTAATTAGATAGGGGACGTAGAAGGCAATTTTTCCATGACTCCAGGGAAACCTTTATGTTATGCTTATAAAGCAAACGCAAACGGCCATGCAATACAAAGTGCTCCTTAAAAATCAAGTTACACACTGAAATAAAATACTAAGAGCAAAATTAGTTTCTCCAATTTAATTCAGTAAAACTTTAATAGCATCTGACTGCTCTCTGCAAAAGTCATTAAAAAAATTATAAGGAATTCACAAATGACTGATAATGTGAAAACACAAAGGCTCAGATTCGGCTTCCAACAAAGGTCCTGATGCAGCGAAGCGCTGGAGCCCTCACCTAATTCTGCACTCCGGGAATGTGCTCGTGGGCCAAAGTTAACAGCCAAAGTCACACTGACTTCAGCAGGAGGCTGATCTGGCGCAGGAGGACGTGGGAGCTTTGATCTGGAGGGAAAGGTTCAGGGAACATTCGAAACCTGAACTGAGCCTTGTGCACACATCAGTAATTGTATGTGCTAATCGGGTAAACACTTCTGAAAAACAGGACAAGCTTGAGCAGGAGAAAGGCAGGCGCAGCAAATCAAGCAAGCCAGTGGGTCTTTTTTATCTCTGACTCCGTGATAACCAGCAGAGGATGTTGGAAGACTCACTGCATGCACAGGAAAACACGAATGGAAATTTTCCTAAATGTCATTCAAGAACTACAGACAATAGATTGTTCTTACAAAAACGGAACTGTTAGGAGCAGCAAGATCAGAGGGAACAGAGCTGCCACTCACGCCTTTGCTATGGTGGCTCAGAAGAGCACAGTGGTATGAAAAAAATACTTTTCTGGAAAAGTGAGTTTTTCAGTAGGGATTTGCAGAGTTATAACTCGCCTCATATGTCTTTTTGTGTAAAGTGGAGGGCATAAAGCACAACCAGTCATATAGGGAACTTTTCAACTAAAGATTTTTCTACCATCTTTGTGGTAATTAACACGCTTTCATTAAAATGCTGTGTCCCCCCTGGCCAGAACAGAACTGTGCATGCCTTACACCCTGCTCTAAATAATGTTTTTAAGGTCATGAATCTTATCAATTAATATTTTGGAGTGATTCATACCGTTTCTAATATGCAGCTACTGAGCAGAATCACGCAGATAAAAATATTTTCTGAAGAGATTCAAAATAATTGCTTTTTTAAACTGCTGATGGGGGTTCTGCCACTCAAGCAGTTAAGCCTGAAAATGTGCTTAAGAGATTAAACAAGGAAAACTGAGCTGGTCTGGTAGCTGGCCCCTTTCCATGTGTCGGAGAGTTGTCACTACTCCAAGTGCAACGAGTTGACTTAGGATTTGCTGTGGTTCATCCTGCACACAAGACAGACAAGGTGCAGAAGTTTCCGTGTTCAGCCAGGCTTTGCACAGCTTTTTCACACAGTCACCAAGGCACTGACTGGCTCATCCAAGGGAAATACGTGTGCCAGGGAGTGATGTGGTTCTTGGAATCGGAAAACTACTGCCGGCAGATCCAAATAGGCAGCGTGCAGTTTGTGTAGGACTCCCAGCAGGTTTGAGGGGCAATGGCTGCAGCCCCTGTGGGGCCAGAGCTGTTTTTCACCTCTGTGCACTCATCAGGAGGGGACCTGTCCCATCGTTCCAACGTGGGAAGTTCCCCACATTATCTAAAAATATAATTTCTTAGCACAGCGGCACTTTCTGAAGGACTGTGCCCTTTGTCAAGGCTGAAACATAGGGCTTGCTTGCTACACAAAAACACAGTTTTGGATCCACCACCAAACTGTATATGTGCATACAACCCTCCTCTGCTCAAGATTGTGTATTTGTGCAGTTGTTTATATGTTTTTACATGTTCATTGATAAAAATAAACAGTGAGGAAGCCTTTGAAGTTTCTCTGTATGCAAAACTAAAAGCAGATGGAAAATTTCTCTTGATTTTATGTATATAAATACAGTTGAGTCACAGTATATATATAATTTTTCTTCTGAAAGGAAAGCCCTATACTCTGCTTCCCTATGTACTTGTAGAGCCAAAATTTTGGGTCATTAGAGGGTTGGCTGCTCCCATGTCAGGTGCCTAAAGACATGTCAAAGCTGTCTAATTTCCATATATTACATCTAATCTCTTATTCCCTGTACAGCATTTTTAGGCACTGCAGTATTAAGACACCTGGAGTCACCAGTCACTGGTTAGATGCCCTGATTTCACACACCTGAAACTCTCAAGCAGCCAGGGAATCTGCATAGCACTGAAGAGAAGCTGATCACTTAAGCATCTTAAACTCTTATTCTAAAAATCCAGTCTGTTTTTTAGGCTGATGTTTCCAAGGATGTCTTCCAGAGCTCCCTGCCTCATCTCCAGGGGATGTCTGCACTACCTTCTAATGGAAGAGCCAAGGGAGCAGGGAGCAAGCGAGTTAATTTAGTGTAAGCCATATCACCAGCCTGCTCATCCCTGCAAAGCTGAGGGCAGGCAGGTGAAAAGCTGTAGTGGAAAGCTGTAGTGAAATTAAGCCTGACCTGCAGGACAAAGAATTCCCTGTGGGCAGGCCCGGGCAGGTCAAGGAGGAAGGCAAGGAAGACACGGTCAAGAGGCCCCAGAGACTGAAAACCTAACAATAATTAACTCACAGGTTCTCCTTGGAGGCTCACAACTTCATATTCAAAAGATTGCCCTACTTTCTGCTCTCAGATGATTTTTGCTTCGCAGCGCAACTTCATTACTTGCTTTTCACCGAGGGGACTCCCTCCTTCCCAGGTGCCAGCTTTAGGAGGCAGGCATTCTCCTTGCTCTTACACCAGCTAGTGAGCTGACACTAAGTCCTTTTCTGGGTAATTTTGTCCATTTAAAAACCAAAAATTCAAATATTTATGAAGAAAATGCTGGCCTAGAAGAAATGATTTACCATGCAAAGGGGAAAGGTGAACAAGACAATTAGAGAGACAATCTAATGGCTGTGCTAAGAGCAGAGGGTTTGTTCTGAAATTAAGCCTTGAATTTTATTCTCCATTAATAATGGAAAATTTAACTGATAAATCAAACATGATTAGTGGTGTGGAACAGAAATAATACAAAAATAAGCAGTAATAACTGTGCCTTTCTCTTGCAAAGCTGGCCTTTTTAGTGTTTTGCAAAAGGAGGAATGCTACCTGTGACTATAGCAATGTGCTAAGCTTTGTGAATAGTTGATTTTTACTTCTTATCCTGCTGTATCCAATAGCATCCATAAATTGCACATGGTGCATGTTGCTCCCCTGAACACCAGACCTAAATAAATAAGAAAATTGATCATAAAAAAGACAGTGTAATAAAAAAAATACACATGCTTTGGTCCTTAAGACAGTTCAACATAGGCTGGTCTGTTATTGCTGGATAAATCCATTTTTAGGAAAATACATATAGTAACAAAAATATCAACTTTTATCTTATAAGTGTTGGATAATACTTGAAACAGATCATCTTTGCCTGGATAGCAAATTTGTTCTAATAATATCATTAAGCCAAAAAAGATTGTACAACCATTTGTCCCAAAGACCTGTGTACTGCACTGAATAAAATCCATAACCTACTAATGCTAGCATGGTTATCAATTGTTTTAAATTAGGACACGGAGATTCAAAAAGCTTTATGAAATTCCATTTTAAAAGTGCAATCTTTTTTTTAATCATAAGTGAATATTAGGGAAGACACCATGCTGCTCTCCTCAGTCCACATTGTTTTCCTGCCATACGGCATCCAAAACAAAGTGAGATTCAGGAGTACCCTGGAGAGATCAAAATCACATTCTGGTTAGAAAATAAGTGAGAGCAAATTATTACTTGTACAGGCATTGCACCATCCCGCTGCGTGTCTCCAGTCCTATCTTGGATGGACTTAGGATCCATGTTGTAGCCTTGTGTCCAGCTCTGACTCTGGACCTGGATCCATTTCCCACTGACTGTGCCCCTTGTGTGGATCTGGTGCACCTCCTGCCTGGTCTGGAAATGCTGGTGGACCCATCGAGCTCTGCCCACCATGATCACACCCTGTAGGACTGCACCCCATCACTGCCAGGCTGGGGTCACCCTCGTCCCCCAGCTTGTCCTCCCCCAGGGAGAAGCTGCCTCTTGCTGCCCTGGGCAAAGAGGTGTTTTATCACTTCAGAGTACTCAATTCCCTCCTTCCAGCGTCCCTAGGAATATGTTGCCAGCATTATCCCTGTCCTTTCCACCACTCCCACCCTTCAGCCTGCACTGGCTTCCATGACAGGTACATGCTTGAAGATCCTTTTGGTGTGCTGGGACACGCATCTCATGCTCCTGACAAGAACAAGGATCTCTAGTGAAGGAGGGAAAATCAGCGGTCTCCCGTCAGAGAATTCAGGTATCTATTCCAAATCCAAGTGTTGCATTCTGCTGCTGCATCTTCACAGAGAAACAGCTTCAGAAAATTTAGCTTTGTGCCTTCTTCACATCCTCTAAAAAAGGATTTGGAAGATGGTTAATTAAAAAATCAAAGGGGAATTCCTCTTGATTGAATGGGGCTGGCTGGGTGAGGATATCCAAGGTAAAGTGTTCTCCACTAGAACAAAGGCATTTCCTACACAACATCCCTATCCCTTAAGTAGAGCCATTCACAAATTACTTCTGAGACCTCACGGGCCCTGGCTCAACAAACCTTTGCACTGAGAGGGGGCTGAAGCCTTCAGTACCCCAGGGTGACCAGAAAAGACAGGTATTGAGTGCTCAGCGTGCCAGGTTTTCCAGATCCTCCAGTGGGAATTGCAGCTTTCTCAAGGAGAGGTAAAAAGCACAGGCAAAAGGCAGAGCACAGCAGAGAGCAGGTTCCCCAACACCCACACGAGCAAAGCTCACAGAAGGAAGCTGGAGAGGTTAAGTGCAATATTAAACTTCTGAAATAAAGCCAGAAAATGCTGCAGCTTCTTTTTGCTTGCCCTGTATGAGTGTTGGACAGAGGTTTTGCAGTCAACACAGACACTTAAGACGTGGTAAGCCAATTCAACAGCACGCAAAATGAGTGAGCTTCCCAAGGATACCCTTCCCCCAGAGTCACAGCCTTGTGCCCACTGCAATGTTCCTCACAGGCTGATTTACCTCACTGAAATGTAAGAACACAGTCAGAAAGAAGGTTCAGTTCACAGAAGAGCTACATGAACTTCCACACTGTCATTGGCAATGTTTCCTACCTGAGAGAACCTGGCAGGAAGAGAAAGAAGGAGAGCAATGCAGAGAGTCACTCCTGTCACCACACCTTTTGTCATCAGCTGGATGGCCCATGGCCATGCACATCTGCTGTGCAATTACTGCTGTGCAGTGAAGCCAGCATATACTGCTGGAAAAGCTCCGTGTCATAAAATTGTTCATTAAGTCCCAGCAAAAGGTGGGTGCATAAATCAGGCTATCAGTGCACTTTCCTTGGGAAGTGGAAAGAAGTCTGGTCTGAGCCAAAATCCGTAGAAATCCAAGATCTCTCCCAGCTATTACCCTTGGCTTGTATTGGAAAGGCTTAAATCCTCCGTGAGTGCAGAAGAGGGGAGAAGGAGCTGGAATGGGCCCAGCTGAGGACACTTGGCTCCCAGCACAAGGCCTCCATTTCCCCAGTGGAAAGCTTCCCTGAACCTCTTCTGCTCAGCCCTGTTTACCTTGCTCCCCTCCCCGCAGGGCTTCCTCCCACACAGGGCAGGAGAAGGAAAATGGGATGGATTCTGCCAAAAACTGCAAAGTTGCAAAGCCCGGAGCAGCTCCGAGTTTGCAGAAAACACAGCTTCTCTGGGAAGAAAACTGCAGCCTTGCAGTGCTCTCACGGGCAGCTTCGAAAGGTGTGAAGGGCAACAAATCAGCAGAAGGAATTATATCTATTTGAACAAGATTCCAGATTGAATTATTTTAATTATAGTCTCTGTGTTTTAGCTTCCGTTTTATCCCTCTTTCAGAGAGGCTGGCAGTGTTTTGATAACCATTCCTCATGAGCCTGCTGAGCCACCTAAGTGACAGACCAAGGCAAGACCAAAGATCTGAGATTTGGGTGCTCTCTGCGCTGTGCTGAGTCCCGTGGCCTGCCTGGCTTTCCCATCCTCACCTCTGCTTCAGTGTCCTGCCTTTCCCTTCACTTGCTCTGCACTGTTTCTCTCCAATGAGAGTCCCAGCTTGGAAATCTCTTCCCTCCTCTTCGAGCATTTATGTGTGGGTTCCACAGCACTCAGACCTGCCAACGCAATTGCTGCTTTCACAGCCATCTTCTGTCTTGACAGTCACTGCCTTTCCCCTCCAAAAAATCTTTATCTCTGAGTTGAAAAGAAAAATGTGTCCGTAAAAAAGCGTCTCAGCTCAACTCCCATCTCTGCTGCAGTCAAAGGGAAACTCGCCAACGACTTGAACAACACCAGGAGATAACACAGTTCCTTTATCAGTGCACTAATGGTCTTCTGCTGCCATTCTGCTCAGCAAGAGAGCCCTGTCAGTTCCCCCACAGCATGTAAAGTCACTATTACTTATTCTCTAACACAAGACAGTCCCCCCAGAGTTTTTTCCATTGCCTTGGATGGACTTACTGTGTGCTAATATGCATGTAATGTGAACATCTGTTTCAGTTTCAAACAAAGACAGTAGGATTTGAGGGGGTAAAAAATAAAGGAACTGTAGGAAGCAACATCCTTGAACTAGATAGGGTGAGCAAGGTGTGCAGCCTGGCACGTGGGCTGCTTTGCAGAAGGTAAATGTTCTGCCACAGACCGCACAACCAGACACAGGGCTGAGAACCCAGCTCCAGCCTCCCACACAGCCCTCAGCACGCTGGGAAAGGACAAACTCCCAGGGTGGCAGCTTGGGAAAAAGAAACAAGGAGAAGCCAGGACAAAATGGCATACAAAACACTTTAGCCACCCCCGTGTTCCAGTCATCCTCACTGATGCTGTACACAAGGAGGTGGTTACATGAAACATGAGATGATGAACATATTACTGTCTGCAGGGCCAAATCTGAAATCGCAGTCCAAGACAAATTCCAGGCAGCACTCACTGATTGAAAAGCTGCTTTCAAGCCTTTTATTCATTGTTAGTGCAGAGAACCCACCAGTGATCCAATCTACAAATATGTATATTTGAAAAAAAGAAAAAAGTGGCTTACAGACATTGCTTGACTGTTATTTCAGGCTTAAAAGACAGGCAAAATCTTCAGAAAATATACATGGTTATTTCAGAAACAACGCTAGAATTCAGTAACACAGTAATTATTTATTGTTTTTATCCTGGCTGCTTATAACACTTTCAAAGCCATGGAAACAGCAATAACCTACCTCTCTACTTTGACCATTTCAATATATAGTGGTGTTAGATTTTGGCTGGCTATAAATATACACACATATATACAGGCACCAGGCGTGTAACACACCTGAATGTGAATGTGCTATTCATCTCAAAACCTTCCATGGTATAAAAACATGAGGGGTGACTATTGGAGCTTGATTATGGAGGATTTCCACATGACATTTACCCCTGGGTCAGAGCAAAATCCCAGGCTTGCAGCCAGTGGACCAGCACTATCTCTGCCTTGGCACAATTTCACACTAACCCTGTTCAGAACATTATTCCTAAACCCATCCCCAGAGCCTAGAACCTTCCTTTTGTTTTGGCATGTGTTTGGTCTCAGGTAAATGTGATTTTTTCAAGGTGTTATGCCAGCGCCACCCTCCTAGCCTGTGTCCATACCCACACTCATCTCTGGCAGATAAAGCTGTTACCACTCACTGCAAAAATGCTGTACACTACCTACACACAGCAGGACCCTGCTTTCAACCAATACAGATTTTGCTAAATGTTAAATAAAGGAGTTAAAATTTCCCATGTGGGTGTCCCCTTTAGCTGAATTTTACTATCCTCACCTCGGGGTGGAGCAAAAAAAAAAGGTTTTTTAACTCATATTAAAAAAAATCCCAAGGAAATCCTTGCTTGGATGATTATATCTGGGGGCAGGAACTTGGCAGTGGTGGCTGGAGGACAGAAGTTTAACCAAGGACATGCTTCCCACACCCCCACTAGATTAAAAAACCCTGCCCACGTTTAGCCAAGTTTGTGCTTGGAAGAGGTTTATGCTTCCAGAGGCTCTTGCTCAATCTCCAGGGACCACTGTCCTCACAGGGGCCAAACCAACCACGCTGGCTGTGCTGTGAATGGACACCTGAGCTGAAAGCAAGGACACTGCCTCTCCCACTCTCTTAGCTGCATTTTTGCAAGTAAATTAAACAGCACCAAGGCCTGTAGCACAGTCTATAATGTTTAATTATTAGCATGCTCCCTGGCACAGTTTTGGCTTGTCCTAGGGAGTACTCTCAGAGACTGTGTCTGCGCAGGGTTCAGAGAGCAGCACTTGCCAAGGGCTGTTCCCAATAGGCAGAAAGGATAAAGCCATCCTGTTATGGGAGGAAGAGAGTTTAGCTGTATGGATGTGAGCCAGGCTGTGCCACTTGCTCTTAGTGCCAGCAAATGGGCTCTGGCCCAGTTTAATTACAATGAAGACATATAATCAGGGACTCCTCTGTCAGGCATTGGCACTGAGGAAGGAGGAAAAATCAAACAGCGGAAAGGGAAGAGCTGAATCCACTGGAGGGGAAGGGATGGCAGTGGGAGAGGGTAATTTTAGCCTTCCAGTTTGGGGTAGGAAAAAATGAGAGTGGGAGCTGGTGCAAGGGAGAAGGTAGGAATGGATGAGAAGAGATAAAGAGGTCAGGAAGAAGGATTTGGATGTGGATGGGAAATGCTTTACTTTGAGGAGGAGTTTTGTAAGTGGAACAAAACAAGGTTGTTCAAAAAAAAAGAATGAGATGAGAGAAAAAAGTATGAGGAATAGATGAGATTGTGGAAACTGGAAAAGGTTAACTCAGGAGAATGGGACAAAAAAAATCAATCAGGCCTTTGGGCAAGCAGAGGCTACAAAGCCCTTTGAGAGAACAAGGAGAACTTCTGTCCTCCAGCATTCATGGCCCACCTGGTCCTGAAAAGGAGCTCAGGCTTTATCAGGGGTTTTCATGTGTTGCTTACACATTTCTGTATCTTTATCTTCGGCTTTCACCTGTGTCACATCTCATTCTTTCAGCAGCAATTTAATCTTCCAATCTCAGCACCCTCATGGTCAGACAGACGAAATGTCAGAAACCGTTAAGGTAACCCACCCTGTGTGTATCCCTGAGCGAAAAAGTGGAGCAGCAATTTCCATCAATAACTCCCTGCGGAGATTTGGAAAGGCTCCATGTTCCCTTGAAGGTATCCTTGAAGAATCATTTTAATTAACCATTTACCTGCTGCACATTGCCTGAGGCTTTCAGCAGCTGACACTGCAGTCACTTTAGCATCAGCCTGTCACTTGTCACACGAGCAGTCTAGGTAGGATGCACTTGCAGTCTTTGATTTCTGTCAAGAGAAGTACAAACCACTCTGGGGTAAAAATCCATACTGGGAACCATCTGACCCACCTGAAAACTGAGACACAAGAGAAGACCTCAGTGTTCCTTCTCACTGCTTCTGCAACATAAATATTTCTTTTTACTTTTTTTTCCCCCCTTTATAACTGAATATTTCACTGACCCTGCAAAAAAGAGAAATCCTCTTACCATGATCAGAAATGAACAAAAAAAGCAGCAAGCTCCCACTGCTATTGTGCTTGGAATATAACAGTCAAGGTTAGCACATAATAGCTAAACAATATGCATTTGAAAGCCGTCAAGAGAATAGTGCTTTGTTCTAATGAAAAGGATTGAAATGTTTTCTACTGTCTGCCTTGACACTTCATGTTACAGTACTTGGAATTACTTCAGTCAGGGAAGCTGTCACATCACTCATGAAGTGCCTGTAGAGCAGCAACACGGCAGCGCTGAGCTGGTGCAGTGCACCCACAAAGGGGACCATTTTTATCCTCCTTCCCTGCCAGAACCACATTCACTCCGGGACCTCCAGAGGAAAGCGGATTTCTGGTAGGTTGGGTTGGGTTTTTTCTTTTTTTGACTGCTTCCCTGGCACCGTACCAGTGCGTCCTGTGGGCCAAGGCACAGTGTTCAGCAATTTCAGCAGAAGGAGATACAGTGTGAGAGTTTGCTGAGAGGCTGCTCAGGCACAGCACTGTCCATTTTGAGTCTGCCCACGTGTTTTTTGCCAGTCCCATTTATTTCAAGGTATAAACCACAGGATGGTGATTCTGGTCCTGACCATACCAGGCATGCAGAGGACAAACAATTCAAACAGCTACAGGCTGTGTCTGGATTATTATCAGGCAGGTGTCCTAAGATGGGGCTAAATAAGGAACTTTCCTTACTGGGGTAAGCCCAGTGTTGTAGAGGGAGGAGGTGTGTGATGAAGCTGGATGAGATGCTGTTGGGTTTTGGAAATATTTAAGCACAGAGTCAGGAAGCAATTACCCTTTCAGGTGTAAACCAGTTCCAGAAGGACATTCTGGCTTGTGGAAACAGCCCTGAGCAAAAACCCACTTGGTTTGGAGGGTAATTAATAAGATCAGTAATTAAAGGAGCACTGAAGTCATTCCTGCTGCCCTCCTCCCCCATCAGTAAAGGACAGCCACAGCCATTCTCAGAAGATTAATTCATCCACAGTAGTGGCATAAAATTGTGTAATGGAAAAGCATAAAAGCACAGCTCTGTGAACCAAAAAGAAAAAAAACAGGGCTATAACAAAAAAAACCCCGAAAACAGTTAACCAGCTCTTCTGCAGTGACACTCAGTTTTAACTTCACTAGTGTTTCATTAATGCACAGGTAGAGCTGCAGCCTAGCACTTAGCATCACCAAGGAACCTAGTGTGCCTCCCTCTTATCACTAAAAATTTCCCAATTCTTTGTGACAGGAATATCTTTGGTAAGTGTGGTCCCTGGTCCCTCTTCAATCGCCTGCCACCATCACAGAGTTGCTCCTCACTCCTGGGCTGAAGATCAGACCCAGATCAGCCTCAGGCACAGAAGCAGGAGAGAGGCAGAACTTGGTTACCTCAACTCAGAGCTACAGTCCTCAAAAAACCTTTGCGGATGCTACTTCTCCCTGGATGTGACCAACATGGCCTCTGCCTCTCTTCAGGTAGCTGAAACAGCCACCTGCACACCTCAGGAGAGTTTTTGAGTGGTGCTCAATGTACTTTCAAGTGAAGTTCCTGGATCCAATAAGGCAGGGCAGCCCTGGGCATACAGAAGTGCTGCTGCAGATATTTAAACAGATATTGAACCCAAACACTCTCAGGGTCAGGCAGCAGTGGATTCACATCACGATTTTGGCTGCAAGACCTAATTTTACCTCTGTTCTTCGTTGGGTACCCACATCTTCCTCTGGAAGGAGCCTCAACTCAAACACACACTTGCCAGGAGCAAAGCATCTGTCCTATTTCCATTTCTACCTGGGAACTATCGACACCCTCTCACTATCTCACCTGGAACTAATCAGCCCCACATGTCTGTGCTATGCAGCAGTAATTACCCTCAGCCTCAAGGCAGGGCTTTCACGCCTGGGCCCGGGATAAGTCAACAGAAAAACCTCTGCATCTACCAACAACAGATGTGCTCACTCCTGGCCAGTGGGCAAGTGCCCCAGGGAGATCCTGGTAGCCACAGGAGGAACACGGTCACACAGTCATTAAATGGCTCCATTAAATGGTTCCTCACTGTGCTCAGCTCTCTCATGTGCTCCCACCCCACCCGCTGCGTGTCCCCTGACCATCTGAATGCTATTTCCAGTGCCTCCCTGTGTTGACTTTCAGTGTTTTCCCACCGAACAAACCAGCAGCGATATCCTGAAGAGTTGACAGGGAGGTCTGTCAGGGGGCAGTAATTTAACTTCCTTCTCCTGAACAGAGCAGCCTTTGGGGCCAGGCAGCCTGTGACAACAGGGGGAAAAATGAATCCAGGGTGTGCTATTTTTTGAGCAGAAATGCAGAATTAAGAGTTGGGAACCAAGCTCTCCTCTGCTCATCCAGGAAAATAAAACCTTACAGCCCAGCTCAAGGAAAGAATAAAATATTTTTCTCTTTTTTGATGCAGAGGATAAAGCTGGTGTTAATGACCCAAATGTGCTCATGGTGATATTCTAAATGATCTTTCTTTAATTTAGAGGAATTAAATGGTTAATTAAGGATTATATTCATGGTGCCAAAGTGTATCAGGCAAAATTTTTTTGCAGGTAATTAAGAGCTCAATCTTTCTGAAAACAACACAAGTGTATTGCAAGCTTATTTCCCAATGCAATGAACATCATTCCTATTTTTAACTAGGTGAGATATGAAGATCAAGGGGCAATCTTTAAAAAATAGTACAAAGCACATTGCTCTTCATCCTTCACCAGAATAAGACTTATCTTGTGACAAACACCAACATATTCCAGTACCTTTTAGTTCAAAGCCAGAGGAAGGAATTAACTTGTAAATATTTCTGAGAGCAGGAATTCTGGAACATTTAGACTCAGGAATCTTGATATATTTTGCTATCAAATATAATTAATGATTAGTTATTGAATACAGTAAAAACAACAAATAACAATGAAAACAGTGGGGAAAACCCAACCAGTTTTTATACAAGAAAAATACTATCAGAAAATAAACATTTTGTTGCTGTTTTTATTCTGTTACTTTTTTTAAGGTGTCACAGTTCACAGGCAACTGCTGGATTTTGATGAAATTGCCATTTTCTTGACCACATGGTATTTCAGAGGGTGCTGTTTGCCTGGTCAGAGGCTCTGGGTTCACTTCCCACCTTTGCTCTTCTACAGACTGCTTATACCAACTCAGGCAAATCATTTGGCACCTCCAAGCCTTGCTTTTGATCTCGGTAGTCAGGGTAATATTTATTTTCTCCCACCCTTGCCTAGTTTGGTTAGCTTGCATGCTCTTTGAAGAAAGACCTGCCTTTTCCTCCTTTAAATAGCACCTCCCAAGAGGGCAAAGAGGAATAGCTTCATCTTGCTTGTACGAGGGGATAATGAATGACACTCTCCAGGATGTGCTTGCAGTCACCTTCAGCTCTTTGCTGATGGGATCTGGAGCTGTGGCAGTAACTTCACCACTGTGGAGCTGTGCACACCTCACCCCCCAAGCCCAATCTCTCCCCCGCTTCAATAAAGCATTTGTGACAAATGGCACCTCGCTAGCAAAACTAGCAGTGGCAAAATGAAAAATAATGGGTGTAGAAAGAGGCAGGGAGCACAAGATCTACACTCAGAATGGAGGCACAGTGCTGGACACCCAGGGCAGAGGGAACTCATGGTCCTTTTGGGTGTTATTGGCTGTTATGGTTGAGTAGCCACTAAGCACCATGAGCAAGGACCTACAGCAGTTGTAGGGATGGACAGATTCACAGACAGTTCTGCTTTTAAATATCCAGGACAGCAAATGTGAAAGTGGGAGACCATTTCATCGCACCTTCTTCCAGGCTGAATAAAACCAACTGAAATCATAACAACTCTCCTGTTGTTTTTGCATCAAGCACAGGGGAGGGTGATGTGGCTCTCACCAAGGCAGCCAACAGCTGTAACCACCACAGGCTTCAAAAGACTTGCATTTCTGTGGCTCATTTTTCAGCATTAGCTCCTTCCTTTAATAGAAAGATGAGTTAAACTTGGCTTCTTGGGAGCTGGGAAGCAGCAAGATAGAGAAAATCCTCACATTGCCTCAAAGTCGCAGCAGGGCAAGACAGAAAGTCATGTCCTTCACCAGCCCTCCCTCCAAAAACTGTAACTTTTTTGGAGGAAAAATGCCATAACTCAAGCAGAACGATTCATCACCATTTTCCTCCCCAAAACCTGAAAATCACTGTTTCAGCAGAAAGACAATTTTCAGGCAGGGGCAGGGTTGGATGGGCAAATACAGAGTGAAGGGCAGTGGGATGCAGGATGCTCCTTCCCATCAACCACGGGTTTCTCTGGAGGCTCTTGGGCCTTCCTTACATCCACCTGCAGGCACCAAGCTGGTCATGTCCCAGAACAGCCTCCTGAGCCAGAGCAGACTGAGATGGCATCCAAATCCACAGCAATTTGAAATGCTTACAGGCATCCCCGGGGGACTCATCTGGTCAAGGTCAAAAATAGCCATTGTGGCAGGAGCTTAATTCACTGTGACTGTCCAAGGAGGGCTTTTCCACCTCAAGTGACAGCCAAGTGTTGCCAGTGAGACGTTTTCTGATCATAGCTTAAAGGAAGCAGAGATGGTAAGAGCAGGTGAGCCTCTGGCATCCAGGCCAGAGCTATACTAAAAAGTGAGCCAAATGCTGTTCAAAATTGAGCTAAAACATTCAAAATCTTTGTGACCTGTCCAGTTCCAGGAAAAAAATATCCTGAAGTATTGCAAGTATCAGGCCTAGGCAATGGCTAAAACACTTACCCAGACCTTTCCAAGACTCAAAGATTTTTACATCTGCTGTTGGCCAACCACCTGGTCTCAAGTTTTAATCATCTGGATGTTGTTATAAACCATTCCACTGGATTTATGAAGCAACAGAGTATATATTTGGGAAAGCAAAGTTTAAAGAACTAGACTCCTCCCACCCAATATGACTGAGTACACAAACACAACTCTCATTTCCAGCAGCTCCTTTCCCCCAGTTATCAGAGAACCAACCTTTTCCACCAGACTGCCCGGTATTTATTCAGGGACCACTCAAGAAGAAGCTTGCTTGCCAAGGGAAATCAGCCCCATCAGAAAAAAAACCCAAAACTTTAGCACTTCATGCAGCACTGCCAGCACATGTTATGGCTCTGTTAGACTGGAGAAGAGCAAACCAGCTGCCTCATGGGGTCAGTCAAAGCCCCATCCTGGCCAGTGCCCTGGTTTGGGCAGTGAGTAGGGGAGGAGAAAAGGAGCCATGCAGAGGGTGAGCACCCCCAGGCACGTGTTGGGTTCGTTCCCAAGTGGGAAGTTGCATCCAGACCATCGGGTTTAATAATTGACAATGGGACAATAAAAAACAGTTTTAACTTTCAAGCATAATAAATTGACCAATGTTTACAGAGTCCAACCCTTCCTCCTTTCAACAGTCAACCAGTGTAAATCCATGCACTTTAACAGAGGTGCATTTGTGTTGGGTTTTGTTCAAGCCGGTGTGGCGTAATTAACCAGCCCCTCAATCAACAGCTCTTGAAGTTTGTCCCTCCCTCCTGACCTCCCTCACCCTTTCATAGACCACAACAGAGATTTTCTAACATGCCCTTCCTGAAAGCTGTCCATCAAACTTGTCCTGTTCCTTTTCCCCACTCAGCTGAACTTTGCTTTTCTGTGGATACTTGCACACTAATTTCAAGACCCTAGACCAGGGCTCAAAAGAGCATTGAGGCAAAGGAAGCCAAAAAAAAAAAAAAAGTGTTGAATTGTGAGGGTTTTTTGATCATTCAAATGCTCATGAATTGTCAGAAAGCTGGACAGGTAATACCTTTTCTAAACAGAGTCTTTAATTTGGAAAAAATACTAAAAGCTCAGCATTTCACGCCTCCACTGAGATATGCCTCTGGCTACCCTTTTATTTTTCATGCCGTGTTTTCTGAAATGTTACATTCAAGAGAATACATTGCCTTCAAATCATGTACACATGCATGTTTATTAAGTCATTACCATAGCCTTAAGTCCATAAAATCACTGTGGACTGCAATACCACATGTGCATCCAGCAATTAGATGAATAAATTAACCCTGAAAATTTTCTGCTTGAGGTGGAAGGGAACAAGTTGTACTCTGAAAGTTGAAATAACACTCCAGAATAGAGGAATCAAATAATTTTGTATTTAAAAGACTGCTACCTGGCTAGTGCTCAGAAAAAAAAAATAAAAAAATAACAGCACCACCTAATCATGCTGATGAATACCAATAGCTTTAAATTTCTGAAGAAAAAAGGAAGGAAAAAAGACTAGAAAACAAGGATTTGGCAGAGCACGCAGCTCCAAAGTGCATTACTCCGTCAGTGCCATTTTCCATGCGGCAGTGTTCTTTCAATTATTTCTTCCCCTCTCTTCCTCGCTGCAAAGAAAATTGGCAGAAAAAGTTGCCTGCAGGATCAGAAGGGGTATTTTTATCAACCTACAACTAGATTAAAAATCCTTTATCTGAAATGCAGCAGAGGACTGGCCTAAATTAAATCCCATCTCCCTCTGCTTCTGGGCTGTGAAGAAGTACCACACAAATGGCATCTTGCTTAATTTGTATTATTTTTTTATTTCTGTTGGGTTTAGTTTACACTTGCACCAGTTACTTATGCAAAAAGGGCACGTGAGGTGCAGAGATCTACACAGCAATTGTCCCAAAGGGGATGCCAGATGAGGGATGTTTGCTGAAACATCTGGTCAGTCCATCACCTGAGGACACAGGAGTAGGTCAAGCCCAAAGCTCTGAAGGGCAGCTACTAAGCAGTGCATCAGTAGCCAGGACATCAGCTTTTTACTCTTGTTGCAGTGCCCTCTTTATCCCCACAGAGACTGTTCACATGGCAGAGCATTTGCAGAACCTGGGCTTGCATGAATTTTTAATGGCGTTAATAATCACTGTTTGTGGTGTTGCACTGCAGTGTGACTACCAGGGAGCCTTTCAGGAACTGGGTCACAGATCTGCCCTCTGTCACCGTGCCCAGCGCTGCTGACACAACCACCAGGTGTCAACTGTAGCCACGCACGTGGAGCAGCTCCATTCTGCCCATTCGATGTGAGTCTCTTTCAACTGCACAGCCCCAGGTGTCCGACGTTGCAACACAGGAGGACATCAAACAAAGTTGTGAAAGAGAGGCAGGAAAAAACAGGACCTGAGAAGGTGGCATCATGGTCTGACTTGTTCCTTACCTGAGAGCAAACCATCTGGCTTGTACAAGAAGGGTTATAAACATTTGGGTCTCTTCCCTTGCCACCCTGCTAAAGGACACAACCACTCAAAATGAGGTTGAGTGAAGAATCAGCAGACGTCCTGTCCGGGATATTTTTGGGTAGTTGTTCCAATTTCTGCACTGCTGGCTTCTCTGGCTCCGTCTCATGTCAGAGTGGTCAGGAGCAAAGAGCTATTAACTTGCTTCAGCAGTGATTGCTGTGCACAGTGTCCTGGGCAGAGACTTTTCATTAATTTTCATACATCATTTACAGCTTGCTGCACCCATTCCAGAAAGTCAGCACCAATCTCCTTAAGTTAACATGGAACAAACAGGAAAGGAGATAGAATTCTCCTGTTGTTATTTAAAAGTCTTGTCATGTCTGGGCACATTTGGTGTTGCCACTGAATTTATTTTCAATATACTTCACTGATATAACAAAGTCATTTCCTTGAGAATACACAGGGGCGTGCTGGACAGCATTAATGTAGAAAAAAACAGACATAACCAATTTCCTTGTAATAAACCTATATTCAGCATTGCCCTTTTTTTGTTGCTGGGTATTTATTTCTCACTTTTTATATTAATATTATAGGCCAGATTCTGATTTTCAGCGTTGCTGTAAACCCCTCCAAGGAGCAAACAGAATTTCTGTGGATTTGTAGGCGTAACACAGATAAGGATAAGGCCCTGAAGCTTGTCTTGAAATAGCTTATGCAGCCCTTCCTGTTTATTATTCAATTGGGACTGCTAAAAAATTATGTGAAAAGTGCTCAAGAGAGGTCCAAGAGTTCTTCTGCACCCAAGTTCAGCAATCATTATGTCTGTGTCCTTTGATCTTTTATCCACACTGCAGCAGTTACACACTCTATGAAGAGAAGTATAATAATAACTCCTTTGCAGCCTCCAAAGGCTGTAAGGAGGATTAATTAGTTAATGTTTACACAGTACAGGGGCCAGGCTCTGTGCTGGTTTATGCTTGATGCATGTCAGCAGGGGTGGATTAAGGTGGGAGCCAACACAGAGCTGAGCCTCTCGCAAAGAACACACCAGGTTCAATGTTACCAATTTGGTCATTGTTTATTTTTTTTCCTTTTTTTTAATGATGGCTTTACAGAGCTGATGAGGCTTCGTACCTATCCAGGGAGCTCTGCACCTCTGCAGATGGCTGTGGGGACCCAGCCTGGCAGTGGTCTTTAGGGAACATCTCAGGTCACAGAGATGAAGTCACGATAAGCAGCTCTCCAGAACAAGGAGTTGTGGCACAGAGCCCTGACTCCATGAATAAGGGGATAAGCAGACTTTCCTTTAAAACAAAGTCAGGCTACAGAGAAACAGATATTTAAGGAAAAAACTGATTTGCTGGTTCTTCTAGATCTCTGCTTTGCATAGATACTTCTGTGACACTGGTGAAGTGATGGTGTATACTCTTAGAGTAAAGCAAAATAAGCAAAAATGGGTCTAATCTGGTTTTCAGTTTTAAAATTCTTCTAGGCAGTGATTGCATGTCACGGCATGGGAGCATATGGCACTATTACTTGATCCTCTTACCAAGGGCAATGTTAATGACTTTCCCCATGCCCGGCAGTGTACACTGTTGAATGGTTAAAGGGATGTTCCAGTAAACAAAATGCGCAAAAGCCGGGGCCTATACTGTTATCCTTCTCCCCTTTGCCCTTTGAATCCAGGCCAGGAACATCTCATGTATCATATGGAAGGACTGCTGTAGTGAGGGCACAGTGACAGTCACACTGACACCAGCTGCAGCAGTGAGCACTGCTGTGCAGAGCTTGATTTAGTGCCTGCCTATTCTGGGAGTCATGAGAAAGGAAAAAATACTGTACTATTGCCCCATGCAAACTTGGTCCCTGTGTAATTTTCCAGGAGGTGCATCCCATAATTTTCCAAAACAGTTCAAGAATGATATTTGGATGAGCTTTCATGTGAAACAGGACAGATTAAGTCCTGTGACTGAACAGGGAGCCTTGATGCCTTATTCAGCCATCTATATTAGATGCCCCAAACCAGAGATAGTAAACAGCCCTTGTCAAATATTGGGTCTGCTGTATCCAGCTTGTCTTACAGTGGCCCATAATAGTCCTGATCAACAAAGTAAAAGCATCAGGTTCAGAAATCATGACAGTTCCTAAACTTCAGAATGTATAAAGCAATAGCACATTAAAGAAAAGGGGAACAGAAGAAAAAAAAAACCCTTGTATTTAAGACTACCACAGCTTACACAGCACCTTTTGTCAGGACCAGCTCTCAGCACCTCTGCTTGTGTGAGAGACGTGCAAGGGAGAAGAGAGGGAGGAGGACTCTTTGCCTCGCTGAAGTTAATAGCTAACTGAACTCAGTGGAGCTCAATTCCTCTCTTCCTGTGTGCTTCTTGGAATACCACATTTGTTCAGTGCCTTGTACTTGGTCCTACTGCCCTCTGCTACACGAAGTATTACTGCATTCCCAGGCAGAATTTTCTCATTTTTTTTGCTTCAGTCATGGGCCCATAAAAACCGTTTCAATGGATAGAATTTTTAATGGCAGGAATAGGGAAATAGATCTGCCATCAATGTTAATATTCTTTGATAAGTGGCTGTCTAGAAATCACTTCAAAGTAACGAAGAGACATTGAGGTAATTTCCATCAAGAACAGTGCTTGATAGACAGACACATGAGCAGGTAAATAGAACCCTAAGTTAGCAGGATGGCACATACATATTTATATATAAATTCATGCTGATGCAAAAGGGCTCTTTCAACCGATACAGCAAGATGCAAAATATTTTGGTGAGTCACTCTATTAACCAGGCTCCAAAGCCACTAAATGAGACAGGAACTGGGAGGCTACATGAAGACAGAAAGCTCCTGGTGGCCCTCTCACAGAAAAAAATTGAGGGAGTGCTTCCTGAGGTTGTAAGTACAAATGAAAGGACAAAATACCTATGACAAAGAGTCAGAACAAGGGTAGGACAGTATCAGGAAGATAGTTGGAAGTGCTGAAGAAAACAGGAAGGATTCCAGTCCTAGCTTTGAGGAGGACACACTGAATCAATCAGCCACAGACTGACACACAGTGAAGGTGAAGATTAAAAGGTTTTTAAAAAGAATGTGTTAATGAAAAATAGGAACTTTGGGAGGTGAAGGAGTAGGAAGCTATTCAAAAGAATTTTTAAATGCATCTGTGAATTTTAAAAAATTTGCAACTTTTGATGAGCTTTAATTTGAGATGCTCCAAAAGTAGACTAATGTAGGCACAATGATCAAAGATTTTTAGGGACAAAAACTCTAAAAAAAATCCTCAGGAAGAAGAAAGCTTGGAAAATATCCAAAGGGGATTATCTCATGAGAGACGTGGTATGAACACTGCTTCTTTATTTTCCTCTTCGTATTGAACCCATAGTAAACTGTTGATTTTCAAAGCAACCACAAAAAATCAATCGTCAGAATGATGTGCATATGACCAGTCTGGAAATATCCAAGTGGGAGCTCCCCAGTATGATCCGTGCAGTTTGAAAAAGGATCATTCATAGCAGCTTTACGGTGCTGTCTGGGGGCCTGGCTATGATCTCTTTGTTCTAAGCTCTGAACAAACAGTGCAGAGAGTTTGCCTGAGGAACTAATGACCTTACCAGACAAGACAAAAGTTGGAGAAGGAAACAATCCAGGAAAGACAGACTATTCTCCCCACATGTGCCAAGACAGATCTGTGCCTTTCTGTAAGCTAGAGCCAGTTACCAAATGCAGGGTGGAGGATCCCAGTCCTGTGAACACAATCCCATTGTCTGAACAGCTCCAAAGTTCGTACAACAACTGCACACTGCTGGTTACCTTTGGTTTGCAGGTCATAAGTCAAAAATTAGACCTCCTATAGGAGGCTGCAGCATTTAAAAAACATGTGCTTTTTACTGGAAGGAGGCTGAATGCAGCATATGTGAAAGATTAAAGGAACATCAGGCAGCTGTTAAAGGTTTGCATGACATGAACTCAGCTTTGGCAGCATTTTCTGCAAACAGAGAGGTAAGACAGAGCAGGATAAGTGTTGGTAGCAGAGTCCAGTGATCTCAGTGGACTCACAGGATTTCTGACGCCTAAGAACACTGTGGCACAGGTATGCGATACATGAGGCCATTAACTTGGTCATAATTATTAATCAATCACATTTTCTTAATTGTTTGGCCTCACCTGCCTTTATTCCTTAGAAGACCTGGAGCAGAATTCTGTGCTTCCCTGGCATTTCACTCAGTGACACGCTGCCTACCAGGGCACGGAGAAAGCACTGAGATCATTTCCAACTGAAAAGGTGACTGGAAATTAGGTAGAAATGGCAAGCGCATACCACACAGAACTGAGCATGACCCAGGCCTGTACCAATACCCAAAGAGAGGAAAATCAAAAATAAATTCCTAGTAATCATAGAATCATAAATCGGTTTTAGTTGAAAGGGACCTTAAAGATCATCCAGCTCCAGCTCCCTACTAGACCAGATTGCTGAGAGCCCTATGCAAAATGGTCTTGAACACTTCCAGGAATGAGGCATCCACATATCTGGGCAACCTGTTCACCACCCTATAATCTTCCTGTGTTATCCCGAGTCACAAAGTGGGAATCATTTCGGAGTCGTTAAAATCTCAGTATGCTAAAGTCCTTTGTTCATCACTGTATGTGGGGTTATAGAAGCATTCCCACACACTAGAAATCCATCTCCTTCCAAAAAATGGCCAATGACAGATGTCCAGGGCAGAACATAAGACAGAAAATCTGTGGTGATATCTCCTCAGGATAAACACCTTGCCTACATAGGCTTTCTGAGTCAGAGGAACTGGCAGAAGTCTTCACTAGATTTTTTTCTTCTATTAATCTGCCTAGGGCTGGTTTGCTTGTTTGTTTGTTTGTTTTGAACCCTATAAAACAGGCACAGCAACCTGTGGCAAGAAGAAGTTTCACAGAACTACCCACCATAAGAAGAAACATTTTTTTCTGCCTCCTTTGAACTAACCATCTGCCAGGTTTTCCTCATACCCCCTTATATTCCCTTATCTAGGGGAGTACAGTGGCCAATCCCTGCTTATTTACTGTTTTTATGGCATCCCAGCTGTCAGTATAGATACCTCCAATTATCTCCAGCTTGAAGCCTGTTATCTCAGCCAGTTGTTCCTCAGACAGAAGCTCTTCCATATTAGATTCTTGCTGCCCATCTCTGAACCTTTTCCATGTATTCTACATCGTTTATGAGATGGGATGTACCAGAAATGCATACAGCATGAAAGAATTACAGAGTGACATAAAAACGCTCCCTGTTGTGTTTGCTGCTCCTCTCTAGATTTTTTAGCATTTTATTTACTTCTTTATCAATATCACAGATGATGCACCATGTCATTAAGGAATGAGATTTGAGGAAAATAAATACAGTTTCACGGACACAGAAGCTACTACTGGCAGCATGGCCCAGACAGTCTTAGATGTAATTGCCAACAAATTAATTCACCAAAGAGCACTGAACCACTGATGCTATTTTAGGCTTCATTTTGGTAAATAGCAAGTGCATTACAGAAGAAGCGATCAAAGAAAATAACCTTTGACTGAGAGATCACAAGTTGATTCAGTTTAAATTAAATGAGGGGTAAACAAAAATAGGTCTGTAATTAAGGTTCTACATTTTGAATGGGCAAAATTTGAGAAATTAAGGGGACTAATTAGCGAACTCAGCTGGACTAAAGAGCTGAAAAGCATGAATGTGGGAAAGGCCTGTGATTCCTTTCAGCCAAAAGTACAGAAACTACCTCCAGCACATGTCCCGAGCCAGGGAAAAAGAAAGCCTGTAAAAATTACTGTTAATGTAAGTGAATGGGTAAACTACCTCAACAAAGTGTAATAGCAATCAACGAAGGGCCAACAAAGAATGGGAAAAAAGACAATCAGCAAAGAGAACAGTACTTTAGAGGCCAAGAACCTTGAGACTAAAATGACAAAACTCAAGCAGAGCGAGACCTTGCAAAGGATACAGAAGTAAATAGAAATGGGCTGTTCAGCCCTATGAATAAAATAAACAGTGTGAAAAGGAGCGGAGCAGACAGGAAACAGCTGAAAGACTTGACGGTTCCAGCTGCAAAATTAGATGGTTACTTTACACGCACTGGTTTTTCAGCGAGGATAATAGTAGGATGAAAGAATAGTAGGATGGCTGACAATTGCAAAAGTATGGCAAGGACCACGTCTGAGAGAGAAGCTAAGCTCAAAAAGCGTAATGCCTTCAAAAGAATCTCCCGTGACTCGGTGTTACAGACCACAGTGACCCAGCACACTCAAACAGAGAGTTGGTAGATGGGAGGGTTTGCAGAAAGGGGAGAGAAAAGGAAAGGGAATGGGAAATGAGATTAATGAGGTGAGCCAAGACAGGAGGTTAAAATTAACTTCTTGTGATGTGCTGTTGAATTATCCCCAGGAGCCAGAAACTCCAGAGACAGTGAAGGCCACAGTGGGATGATGGGAATTTTCATTCCCAACACTTGTGTTTTGCTCCTCTGAGAACAGGCTGTCTGCCCCAAAAGCTATCTTCTCTTCCTTCCTTAATATGGGAGAGCTGCAAATTTGAAAAATCTACAAAATACTCTCGAGAGGCAGCAGGACTGGGCTAGTGAGAGTGTTCTCCTATACAAATATTGGCTATAGGAAAGTCTCAAGTGAGGCTTGGAATGAATGGGATGACCTTTTCATTTGGGAGAGTTTAAAATACAAGTCGGACCAACAGGGAAAACTCAACAGAAAAGCTTTTGGGAATTTTCTCACTGCAGAATGTTTAGGTTAATACCATTCTAAATTAGTACAAAATAAAGTAAATTTGGTTCTGCCTGGGGAGGGCTCATCAAGTGGGCAGTATAGTCTACCAGAGCTATTGAGACAACAACCCATTTTGAGAATTATTTAGCTATCAGCTGGGAAACGCATCACTGTCATTTGCCAGGGCATATATGGCTTACAAGACATTAATCAGATATCCATTGGAGAAGAAAATAGTGATACTTTTACAATAAAGTGTAATTTCAAGGGTGATTAATAAGGGAATAAATAAAACCACTATCAATATGAGTAGGTGCATTTTTGTGTCTGTAGAACTCCATTAAAAGACCTACACAGCCCTTTCATCATAGTGAATTAATGTTAAAATATCTTCCTGACCTCAGCTGCACTCTGCAGCCCTCCACACTGCACCACAGTTTTCAAACAGCCTCCCAGTGAAGCATTTCCTTGCCTTTTCCTTGCTGCACTCACATATCCAGCATGTGCAACATCTGTCCCACCAAATGACCCACTCGTGGAGTCCAAGCCCCGCTCAGCATCTGCTCTGAAAGATTTGCTGAAATCAGCAGCAGCAGGAAGGCCGAAGCCCTTTGAAAAATCCTGGTCTCAGTCACACTGCAGAGCATCAGCCATAGGGTTGCCATATTTCTGTCCCAGGTTTTCAGGAAGCATCAGTCACGCTCTGCCCACGTTTTGCAGATGGTCTGTGCTTAGAAACACATGGCATTTATTGTGCATATACAGACCATCTGTCCAGTGTGCAGACCAAAGGCCCGTGGCTCCTGGAAACGCTGGACACATCACACGTGCTCCAGAGCAAATCTGGGCACGTGCAGAAAATGCATCTGAATTTTTTACTCTGCTTGAACAGTCCCTGAAATCCTGGGCAAAGGTAATGAATAGCTTAACTTAAAATACTGTAGGGGAAGAAAGTGTATGTTCCCAGTGTACAAGAGCTCAAAACACTCATTTTCAGTGGATATGAAGGATCTTACAGTGCTGCCTGCTCTGTTGTGAGCAGAACATTGGTTAAGGTATCCCACTAGAAGGGAACCAGGACCTCTCCAACCTCCAGAATGGGCCTGAACACTCTAATCAAACAATCAGCACAATGAATCTCAGTCTTGAGAGCCAGAAATGCTGGATGGGAGTTGTGATAAACTGACTTCATGAGAAAAAGTTGGCAGCTCTAGAGAAGTGTCTTGAGATTTCAGGAATACAACCTAGTTTCCTCCCAGCCACCCTCACTCCCATCAAAGACAAATTGGGGTGACTGCCTCACATTTCCCTGGACTGATCTCTGCATAAGGAGGCACAGAAGATCTGACACAGTTTCCCCTATGGTCAAACTCCCTGGTCATGTCTTTCCACAGCTCTCTCACAAACTTGCTGCAAAACGGATGCTGGGTGAGGGATGTGTGATCAGAGGATGGTACCCACTGACCAGTCAGCCTTAAAAAAGCTGGAAAAGCTCAGAAGAAGGCTCAGCTTCTTTGGTGTCACTCTAAGTGTGATCAAACCTTCTGGGATAGTGAAAGATCCCTAAGACAATTTCTAGCAGTGATGCTGTCACTTATACAGAAATGTAAGTATTTTCTTCCTTTTTGTCTAGGTAATCTCAAATGCTTTTGTCATATTGAGACAAAAGACATTGCTGGACCTATTGTGAAGGAAAAAAGTGGCACAGAATGTGCTCCAGCCTTGGGAAGATGCACAAACCTCTCAAGGGTTATGTATGCACATGAAAATTGCTGCTCTGGGCAGCAGGGCACCCACATGGTATTATATTCTCCCTAATAGAAAGGAAGCTATATAGAGATGATAGTATACTTGACACCTGGATATTTCAGGCAGTCCTGCCCTGGGGTTCTCCTCTGAATCATCTGATCACATATCACCTCAGCTGTAGCTCGCTGGGTGGAGAGGAAGAGTGATGATTGCATATGTCTTCTCCAAAGGTTACACCTGCCAGCCTGAAAGGCCTCCTGAAGATGCAGTAGCAGCTAGAGGTTACTCAGCTGCTCACCACCTCTCGCTTTTTCTCCTCCACATAAAGGGCAGCCGAGCAATTACTGAAGGAAAGGAAGGAGCAGCCTACGCCTGCACACGTGAGGATCCTATTACAGGAACATAAATCCTGAGTCAATGGCATTAAAATGCAGCCTGAAAAACACCAACTTTGACAAAGCTTGCTTTATTAGCACTGTTTAATCACAGGAAGGTGCCTGGGCGCTGACCAGACTGGGAAAACCCGTGTGGTGCCACCAGTAGCACACCCTGGCCCCGCAGTCAGAGACACCACACCATCCTGCTGTGCCCAGCCCGACAGCCACGTGTGCCTTCAGGGGACAGCCCATCACCCTCCTCAGACACCTTTGGGGCAGAGAAGAGGTGAAAATCAGCTGGATGGAGGGTGCTGGAGCAAGGAGTCTTTGTGAAGTGCCTGACAGGGCAGCGTGGCAGCTTTGTTGCAGCAAGACACCGAGGGAAGAGCATCATGTCCCAGTGGCTGTGCGTATGCACACCAGCCAGATGAGGGGTCTCTGGAGACCTGGTGCAAGAAAGAAAAGCCACCATTCTTGTGAAATCATAAAGAGAAAGAAGAGTCAGGTCAACCCAACCAGAGCTGTGCCGTGAGGCATCACAGTGAAGCCCTTGGTCTCACTGTGAGGAGGTGGGAAGGGAGGGTGGCAGCGGCGCCTGCTCGCCAGCTGGGAGGGGGAGAGAAGCTGCAAAGGTGAGCCTGAGAGGGAAAATGACTCACGGGTTTGACGCATCAGACAAATGGGAAGCATAAATAACCACAAACACCCAGATGCTCAGAGCTGGGCAGCCACAGGAGATAGCCAGATTAGAAAATCCAAGTAAATGTGTGTAGGAGTGGATATGAGATCAGAGGAGCGGGGTCAGGCAAGTTCAAAAACAAGCTCTGGAAGTCTTTAGCATTCTATTGAGCTCGATCAGGAGGAAAGGAAGCCTTTGAAAGTGGTGAAGGGACAGGGGGATATAATACCATAGCCTGCGTGCAGAGAATAGCATGGCTTTGGCATAATGAAAATCACTGTGCACCATTCTTCTCTCACTTAGCCTCGTTTAAACCATGAATAATGACATGGCAAACTACAACAGGTTAAAGCCAGTGGAAGTGAGAGAAGAATCACATCCTTTTTGTTTGGAGAGAGAGGCCTGCAGGGAAAAAAAATGCAATAGAAGGAGATTTACAGTAGTCAAGAGGGAAAGCTATCAGGGATGGCATGAACAGGAGTTGCACAGGCAGTGCTGCGACAAGGCACAGTCTGGAAGAAGAAGCAGACAACTCTGCAGGTGTGGAAAGAACATTAATCAAAAATTAAAGGCAAGCAAAATTTGGTGTAGTTTTGGTTGGGGAGACACCTTTGCCATGTGCCCCAAATCACAAAACATCCTTTTCTCTCTAGAAACATGAACCCAGGCCTGGCTGTGCCTGCACACACACGGGTTCATGGCAGCTTCTTCAGAAGGCCTGGGAAGGGTGGCCAGTGCTTCTGCCACCTCATTTTCTGGAGGCTGAATTACATGAAAAGGATAGCTAAAAATAAACCCAAAACCACCCATTACTTTGCCATGAAACTGACTGCTCTGGTCACCACATGACAGCAATGCAGATGGAGCAGGGCAGGCTGAATAGGAGAGGTGTGGGGACCCTATTGATGGCTTTGGAATGTTGTCCCCACATGAGAAAAGATTTATAAATGAAGAGTCCATCATCAAGCGAAGAAAGATCTCTAGAGATGTTGTCATTTTAGATGGAGCTTGCAGGGCAAAAGGTTACATGAGATATCTTTTAAGACAGCTAACAATTGCTTCATTTGTCACAAGGAAAAGAAAAATATTTGTTTGGGACCCTATAATAGAATAGTTTGGGGGTGATAATTTTGTGCTGACAATCTTCTGATGCAAGAGCAGAATTTCTAATGAAGAATTAATATAAAAAAGTCCTTGGGGATTGTAAGTGAATCTCAGTGCTTTAAACTGGTCAGGGTACATAGTCTTGCTGATTGTCATATTATACCTATATATCCATCCTGCTACCACCATCCTATCAAACTGAAATGAAAACACAGCCTAGCCATGCTATTTCTGAAAGAGAGGCAGGCTTCTGTTTATTTCTCATTTAGGAAAAAAATGACTTTGATAGCAAGCAAGAGATTAGTGCGTGTTCCTGGATAGGAAGAATAGCAATAGTGGAAAATATCCCCTATTCCCAAATGATAGGGATGAGTATATCTAATTAAAAAATAATCTTTTATTGTCTGCCAACTCAATCTAAGTTTCAATATACAAACCAGCAATTACAGGAAGTAGATAATCAGTTATGCATTTTAAAGACTTTCTGCTGAATTACATGTCCTTTAATTACATGTACATTTTTTTAAAACAAAAATTGGATTTCTTGGAAGTGAAGGAGAAGAATTAACCAGACTAGGAATGGATTTACTCTATTCCTGTATATCTATGGCCAACAGAAACTATTTGGAGTAATAAAAGCTAAGCATCCTATTTTAAATCATGTGTCACAAATACCTCTAAGAAGTAACTTTCATTGCCCTGAGGCACCTCATGTCTTCGTGTTATCCTTCCAGTTTTTGAAGCATGAGCATCGTTGAATTTTAAGCACCAAATGCTGAAAACTTTAAAGGTGTTGCTGGCACGTGTGTGTATGTAACAGAGGCTTTAGTTGGATACACATTTTTCTGTCCCATATACATGGTTAATACACAACACTTGTTGCAGAGGTTTCTGTGCACTGGTGTGCTTTTTTCAAAGTACATTAAGTACGCCAAACCTGCAGGTAGTAAAACACAGGGTATGAATGTCAGGTTTAAAATATTCAAGAGTGTAAGCTGAAGCAGGCATCCCTCTTACCATAAGCAAGGCTCAGGAGTGACTGTCACTTTGGCAGCACACGTTTCTGCCACCACCACCATTTCAGTCCTCACTAAAGCTCACTCCAGTGTTGGTCAGAAGGGAAACTGGGCTGGCTGTGTGTTGGCTTTCAGACACACCAGGCCTCCAGAGCATAAAGAGGCCAAGGGAAAAATGTGATGGGGGCCTTACATATTGGGCAATTTGCTGATTACCTGCTGCTGATACATGTTATTTCTGTCTCGTAAGAAGTGCTGCTGTGTTGTTAGATCCCCCACATCTTCTCCATGCTGTCTGCCCTATCTCACAATTCCCTTCCATAAAGCTTGGGACTCTCTTCTATAAATCAGATTCTTTAACAGTGACAAGCATCACTACAGCTTCCTCCAAACAGATTTTTGCTGCAGGCACTGGCTCTTCCTCCAAGGGTGCCACTCCCTGGCACTGATTAGCTGTAAATCTAGCAGTAACTTACACAGGCTTAAACATCAAATTTGGTCTTCTGGTTTTTAGAATTCTGGGTGGCTTTTTGGTTGTAGGATTTTTTTAAGGCAAAATAACTCGTACATCTGCAAACACTATGGGATCTGCTTGCATGAGCTCACCAGCCAGCTCGGAAAATGTGTTGCCCTTCTGCAGTGTTCAGCACTGAACAAGTTTCTGTGCTCCAGGACAGGCTGTGAACTGCAGAGAGTAGGTCTCTTCCAGTGGCCATCTTCTGGCAGCATGCTGGGATGAGAAAGTCTAAAGGGTGACAAGGTTTTGGAGAATTGCTCTCGTACAGGATCTGTGGATGTGACATTCCCAGCTCCTCTGCTGCAGAAGGTGGGGGCAGGACACAGGCTTCAGGCCAGGAACATGCTAATGCTGATTTATGGCTCCAGCAGGAGGAGAGGAATCTGGTTGTTTCATATCCAAATCTCCCACCTTTGAGCAATCATACCGACTCAGGTGTGAGTAGATGCCAAAAAAAATTCAAACCGAAAATTCTTTTGAATTGCAGGGTAACGGACTACCAACTTCCATGGAAATGTCATACTTTTAAGAAGAATTATGTTCATCACATATTGCTGGAGGAAAAATTGTCACCAGCATCCCACCGCACTTGTCTACCCTGCTCAAGTGTGAGAGATCAGATTGGCACCAGCTCACTTATCCTGCCTAATTGGATACAATTATTGACTTCCTGCAATTTAGCGTTTTATTGGGATTTTGTTTTGCAGAGGGATTTGGATTTGGCAGACTGTAGCTAGTAGCGCTGCTATGTTTTGGTTCTCCTGGACAGCTGCTAAGGGGCAGTGCACTCACCAATCTTTGTACAGCCTTTTCTTCAAAGGTGCAGAAATTCAAAGGGCCTGCCTGCAAAGGGCTCTCTTTTCAGCTGTTGCTGGTGCATCTTGTTTAATAGGAAGGAGCATTAGTGTTTGGCCTTTATTTATCATTCATTAAGACATTGTGCATTCAAGTCATTACCCAAATGTATTTTAATATATGTAACTCTCATTCTCCGAGGCCAGTATCTATCCTTTGATGGACAGTCCTCTCTTAGCATCTCAGAAGATATTAACTATAGCACCATTTTCCTTTGAAGTCAGCCTATGCACCACATTCCAAGTACAGCAACAACAATCATTTTAATGTGCCAAACAGCACTTTAAACATTACCTTGTCAGATTTTACTCCTCCAGCTTCTAAAATCAGTCACTTCCATCTTCTTTCAATTTATTTTCTGTGGGAGAGATTTTCCCCAAAAGAGACAGGACTCATTAAGGAAAATCTGCCAAGTCCCCTTTCCCAAGCACTCACCTTTTTCTCCAAGGGTTCCCCCATTGCCCCCAGTCATGCACCATCATTGCAATTAACCAGGCACATCACAGGTGTAAAAAGGACATCCCAGTTCAAAGAGGATATTTGGGTGATGAACACAGCAGTGTCCAAGCAGATTCCAGCTGTTGTTGAAGCTCAGCAATGCTCATCCCAGCGTGGATGATATCCTGCAGAAACTAACAAATCCTCCTCTATTATCTCCTCTTGGATTAGGAATAGGACCTTACACTGCCTCCAAAAAATCAAATAATTATTTTTTCCATGGGCAACTACCACACATTTCAACCACTAGCAGGAAGAAGTAATTTCAAAATGGGCAACATACCCTTTTTTCAGTATTCAGCTCAGGAAAGGACATTTAATTCCTGTCCATGCAATTTCTCTTTCTGTCCCCTTCACAAGGAGAAGTTGGGTACACTCCAAACAGATGCCTGAGCACAGGCCATTGCATCAGCACTGTAGAAAGCTGCTGGGGTCTCTGGCATTATCAGGTACCAGCACAGCCAGCTCCATGGATCTGGAGGAAATGCAGACACTGAAATTTTAAATGAGAATGGGAAGAAACTATATTTTCAGCACAACATAAAAGCAATCTAACATACACACATTCCTTGAGCAATAACTACTTAAAATGCAGTTTAAAAAGAACATGTTTCCTCTAATGCCATATAAATAAGTTATTTGGTCATATTCTCTGGCCTCAGCTTTACAAGAGGTCAAGGTAAAGAACATAATAGTCCCCAGTGGCTGTGAAAGTATATGAGTATATGGTCATTTGCAGTTTTCAACATTCTCTGAAAAATTTATTCCAGCCTCTACTTTACACCTAGATAACGTGACTGATTATGAGTGAAAAAAGTCTTCAATGAACAGAGTAATCAATAGAGTAGTTGATGCAAAGGGGTTTTCTTTGAGTAACAAGATACATTCCTCACAAAGGAAACAAGAGCACGGCCGCTTTTCCCCGGGGTTCCTGGATTAATTAATGTATTCTTATTACAGTGATGATGACAATGGTGTATGGTAAAGTCGTATAAGTATCAGGACAAACAGCAAGAAGAAAATGCATTTTATCAGACATCAGGAATTGCCTTTTAGGATTGAACAGTAGTTTCTAGCAGGCAGCAGTGATGTGCTAGAGTGAGGCACAAATTGCTGGTGGCTCTCTCCTGGAAGAAAGGAAAACCTACAGGAGCCACAGCAGGCTGCAGTGCTGGGTTTCCTCTCCAGCCATTCTCATGCCCTGACAACCAGCCAGGATGTCACCTTCTGCTCGTCCCTAGTCTTCACAGGGGCAAAACGCTGATGGCAAAGAGTATTTCCTCCTCTTCTGTCTCCCATGGTGGTCTCAGTCTCACCTGAATTCTCTGTGTAATGATGCAGAATCACCTACAAGAGTCACACTGGTTGCTTACAGCAGCTTTAACTTTCCACCCTGTGCTAGGACTCTGATATAATCGATAAATATGTAGGGAGAGGACTGTCTTTAATATAACCCTAGCTGGAATTACGTATATTTGCATTGTTCACCCAAGCTCTTTAAATCTTTAAAGCTTGCAAGTATTAATTACAGTCTCCACGTGTTTCTATCATGGTTGTTGTTTTTCCTCTCAGACCAATGAGCTCAGGTCTTTGTCCCTCATCTTTGGCCAGTACAGAAGTGATCATAAAGTTGTTCAAACAAGATGGGAAGCTTGCCTATCCAAGGTTGTTATTTCACTCCCTTCTTGCCCTGCACTGGCCCACCAAATCTGCTGCAATTGCGAGTTCAACCCACACTTAAAATTCTTTTGGTTTAAACTGCGACATCTTTGGGGCAGAAGCCACATGGCCCCATCCAGGAAGGATTTTAATCCTTCTGCCCACAGATATTAGCCAAGAAACTCACATGACATCAAGGGGGAATGATTTATCCCACATACATCTACACCAAGGTTCTATCACTGTCATCCAAGGTATTGTTTTTAGAGATAGGCCACTGGCCTAATATGACTGTGGTGACAAACCAGACTTGCTTGCAACTGTGAGGTTACTTAAAGCACACTCTCCAGTTATGGTGGCTGCCAAATCATGCATAATTCACCACCTTATGTCAGAGTGCTAGGGTCTGTACGCCATAATTGCAGATGATGTCAGCTCTGGGATTTGTCCTGAGAGGCTAAAAGCCACTGTAGATCAATTGTCTCTTGTGGCATTTTTCAGCTCCTAAAGCAACAAGTAATGCAGAAGTATAGGTCTGAAAAAGACAACCTGTAATTAATATCCCACATGCAGTTAAAATGCTGTGAGAAGGATGGAGAGCAGCTGATTTCCAGTCATGGAAGCTTGAGCTCAGCAGCAGTTAAAATCAGCTGTAGCAAGCAAAGGAGTCCACTTCTGGTGTCAAAGGCACCTGGTTTGAGTGACAAGAATCACAGGAATGGCAGGACTGTGTGTCACAATGACCAGCCACTAAGAAACTCTTCGCCCAAGCAGCGCCCCTCTTCTGATTTGGAAATCTGCCTGTGTTATATAGGAACAGCAGGCACAGGTTCACAGCCAGGGTAAAGGGGCACTGTAGGGTCCTGATTCCCTTTTCTGAAAAGAAGCTATTCCTAGAAATGCTGACAGCCAGAACATGCATACAGTGCTTTTCAAGGTACAAGGAGGAAGGAGACAAATTTCCTGCATTCCTTTTCCCTTTTCTTTCCGAGTTCTGGTGCCAGAGTACAATGCTAATACCAGAGCTAGGAGTAGAGAGACAAGGGACTGGAGATACAGGAGGAGGACACTCACATACGACTGGACTCAGCATGGGAATATCTACAGGCTCCCTGGCTGATCAAGGCACACAGCTGGGAAAAGGTTCCTCCTTGTATCTAAAATGCAACTGTCTTTACTTTGTCGTTTATTTGGTTAAATTCATTCTTTACGGGCTTGTTTAACACTAAGTTGTACCAATATGCAGCACAGTAGTATGAAGCTCAGTTAAAGCCTTTGACTTGAGCTTCTTTTTATTTTTCCCAGGGAATTACAGGGATGTCGCCACCCTGCCTGTTCTGACATGACAGATCTTCCCCAGAACTACAACACAGAACAGCAGACTGAGTCACGCCCGAGAGGGCTCCCCACTGAAATTCCCAGCAGCCTGGGCCGCCTGGCCTCACCTCCCAGGCCCATGACTTTGCTAAAGAGCAGCCTGGTGTGTGCCAATTTCTCAAGCCACTCTCGTGGAGCCAGGCATAGTCTACGTGTGCCATAAAACACAGGGCTGGTTCAACCCAAACTCAGGACACGAGGCTCAGCCTGGAGCTGGCTTTTGTCACTAACCTGCAACTTGTTTGGGTGGGTGGAGGTTTGGCTCATCACGGTTAACCATGGATATGCCTGTTGTCTCAGGCAGCTTTCAGAGAGGTGACACAGAAAGGCTGATGCTACAGCCAGGAGAGAAGAAAGTTTTGACAGATCCCAGAATGCCCCACACCAGCTCTCTGGAAGAAACAGGGCTGGGACTCAGGTCACTCCAGAGCTCTGGGGCAGAGTGTCAGTTCAGCAGGGATTTTATTCTAACACCACTTTTCTTCCTGGTGGAACTACTCTGGGCACAGACAGCTAGTTTCCATACAGTTTTAAATTTACGAGTAATCAAATAGCAGACCCTGTTAATTACCTGTCCCTATTTAAAGGAAAGTGCAGTTTAAAGGCTTCAGTTATGCTCCAGCAGCTGCATTAATGTCACAAGGCTTTATTGCAATGAAAATCCAGGGGCTGGTACTCCCGCCCTGCACAGAGTTCCTACGTGACACCTGTAAAGGGCTGGGAAGCAGCCAAAAGAAATACCAGGATGGGAAAAGGGGATGTCCTGATTTCAGCTAGGGCAGGGTTAATTTCTTGTCAGTAGTGGTTACAGTGCTGTGTTTTGGAGTCAGAGTGAGAATGCTGTTGATAACACACTGATGTTTTGTTTTTTTGCTGAGTCGAGTTTATCTCAAGTCAAGGACTCTTTTCTTTTTTTCCTTTCCCATGCTCTGCCAGTGAGGAGGTTCACAAAAGAAACTGAGAGGGAGCATAGCTGAGACAGGTGACCTGAACTGACCAGAGGGATATTCCATACCACAGAACACCATGCCCAGCACATAAACTGGGGGGAGTTACCCAGACAGGGCCAATCTGGGTCCAGGAAGGGGGATCTGACACAGGCCAGTGGGTGGTCAGCAACTGTATTGTGTGTCACTTGTTTTTTCCCTTATTATTATTATTATTTACCATTGTTATTGTATTTTACTTTATTTTCAATTGTTAAACCGTTCTTATCTGAACATACATGTTTTATTTTGATTCTCCTCTCCATTTCACCAGGGTGGGGGAGAGAAAAGGGGGGAGGTTGAGCAAGCAGCTGCGTGGTGTTTCATCTCCAGCTGGGCTTAAAACCTCGACAGGGGAAGACGTTTCTTGCACAGCCCTGAGCTATTTTAATTTTCTTGACATGGAAGAAGATGGGGAGGGTGCCAGGGCGTCCTGTGGTGCAGTTATTCTGGACTACTAGCAGTGCAGGGAGGGAAGCCGTTTAAACCGGAGCTTCAAAGCACTTTGGAGTCATTTGAACAAGAGGAACAGGGTAGGCCAAATTCTCAGAGAGGGCAAAGAGTTGGGGCTAAAATTAACTGGTGCAAAAAAAATGCAGCCATGATTGAAGTCCAAGGAGCAAACCTCCTTTAGGAACTCTGGCCCTGGGCTCCTGACGGACCAGAGGAGCAGAATTACCACGAGGAAGGTGTCTCCTGATGGAGATGAACTCAACTCACCCAACAGAACAGTGCAGGAGGATCTGATAATATCCTGACCGAGGGACCTCCACAGAGACCTCCCTCTCATAAAGGTTTGCAAGGGAACAGTCACTTAGGAAAGAGCTTTGCCGTGGCCTCCCCCACAGTAATTGGGATCATGAACCAGGGGTCATTCCCATTAGCCAGTTCACTCTGCAGTTGGGAACACGTCTCCCCAGGGTGGTTCCATGGAGGGGTGAATGCTGTTGCAGCTCCTAGCTGCATTCTAGAACTTCATTCTGTGGTGGGCACCATAAAAAGAGTTTTAAATTTAGGAATTAGCTGTGTGCGGTCGGACTGAGAGTCAGCAAAGGGGCAGAAAAGGGGTGGTTGTTTGCTTATTTTCAGTGAAAGCTTAATTTTCTGTGGAATGTTCTGTCTTCCTGTGTTTTCTAATATGAAAAATTACTCTTCTCAATGCAAAATGTTGCTTTTTGTCAGAAATAGAAACCCTCAAAAAAAATCTAAAAAGCAATAAAAAGAGGTGCTTTTTGACTGGAAAGAGCAATATTCAACATATTCTGGCGTGTCAAAGTGAAATATCTCAGAGTTTGGAAACATGAATAGCCCACCTCAAGCCACTGCTGTGCCCATGGGAATTGTTGTGTGGGTTCCTCAGATCCACAAAGGTGTCCATAAACCAGGCTGCACTGTACCCTCCTGGAGGCCTTGCAGCCTCCCATCGAGGAAAGGCAGCGAGACACTGGGAAAAGGCCAAAGAATAGGGACCATGGCATGGCCTGAGACAAAGCTGTAACTCTCATAAAGCCCCCATGTGAGCAGGCACTCCTCACTGAGTTGCCAAAGTACAACTTTTGGCTTGGGTTGGCTCAACTCCAAATGAAATATTTCGGTTTTCGTTCTCAGGGCACTTTGATTTTCAGAAAAAAAAACCCAAAAAAGACTTTTAAGGTTTTCAGTAGTCAATAGTATCCCATGGCAACCTTTAAAGAGAAAAATATTTTCATTTTCATTTACATTTTCATCATGATAGATAAACAGATACGTAGATAACAGATACACTGGCAACCTCTCCTCCCACACCATTCAAGGGAATGGACTTCAGGGCAGGGCCTCAGGGAGCAAAGTCCCTCCCACTGAAAGAGAAGATCAGGTTCATGGCCACCTGAGGAATATGAATGTATGCAAATCTATGAGAGTCTACAAGACCTGATGAGATCCCAACGTCCTGGAGGAACTGGCTGATGTAGTCACTCTCCATGATATTTGAAAAGTCACAGCTGTCAGGTGAAGTCCCTGGTGACCGGGAAAGGGGAAACATTGTACTCGTCTTAAAAAGGGGTAAAAAGGAAGACTCTGGGAACTGTGACCTGTCAGCCTCACGTCTGTGCCTGGGAAGATCACGGAACAGATCCTCCCTGCAGCTGTGCTAAGGCACGTGGAGAACAGGGGGGTGATCCGGGACAGCCAGCACGGCTTCACCAAGGGCAAGTCCCACCAAACCAGTGGTCCTCTATGATGGATCAGTGGACAAGGGAAGGATACAGATGTCATCTATCTGTACTTCTGTAAAGCCTTTGACATGGTCTCACACAGGACCCATATCTCAAAATTGGAGAGATATGGATGTGAGGGATGGACTGTTTGGTGGACAAGGAATTGGTCAGATGGTCACATTCAGAGAGTCATGGTCAACAGCTCAACGTCCACATGCAGACCAGTGACAAGTGGTGTCCCACAGGGGTCCATACTGGGACCAGTCCTGCTTAACACCCTCAACAGACGTAGACAGTGGGATCAAGCACACCTTCAGCAAGACTACAGATGACACCAAGCTGAGTAGTGCTGGTGACACACCTGAAGGACAGGATGCCATCCAGAGGGGCCAGGACAAGCTTGAGAATTCCATGGGAATCTCATCAGGTTGAACAAGACCAAGTGCAAGGTGCTGCACCGGGACAGGGCAAGTCCTGTATCAATACAGGCTGGGCGATGGAGGGATGGAAAAGAGCCCTTCAGGGAGTGACTTTGGGGTACTGGTAGATGGAGAGCTGGACATAGTCAAGAGTGTGTACTCACAGCCCAGAAAGCCAACCCTATCCTGGGCATCACTGAAAGCAGCGTGGGCAGGTTGAGGGAGGTGGTTCTGCCCCTCTACTCTGCACTCATGACACCCCACACAGGGCACTGCATCCTCAGCACAGGAAAGACTTGGACCTGTGGGAGCTGGTCCAGAGGATGCCCAAAAAATGATCAGAGGAATGGATCACTTCTTCTGTAAGGAAAGGCTGAGAGAGGTGGGGTTTTTCAGCCAGGAGAAGAGAAGGCTCTAGGGAGACCGTAATTCAGTCCTTCAATACGTAAAGCCACATCAAGAACCATTCACATCAGCAAGGACAGCAACTTGAACCATTTTTAACAGATACTGCTTTAGCTTGCCATGGGAAACCTTCAATGTGCCTCCACAGCTAACCCAGCAATCTAACCCAGTCCTTAACTACCTTTACATCAGGAAGTTTTCCCTAATGCCTTAATGAAATTTCCCTTTCTAAACTTTAAGCCCATTACTTCCTTTTCCGCCTGCTATGGAGAACAGACTGCCTGCTCTGCTCTGCAGCTGCTTGTTGCACATCTGAAGATCACTGAATCACACACTAGTCCGCTCTTCTCTGGACTAAGCATGCCCAAATTTTTTTCAGAGTCATGTTTTCAATTTTTTGACCTACCTTCTTATGCTGACCTACATTTTTCATGAAGCATAGTGTCCAAAATCAGATATGATATTCCACCTGAGGCTTATGAAGGAAAATGTCTCACCTCTGTTAGTTTTCAAGTAAATTCTTGTTTCAGTGCCTAACACTAGTCAAGATTATGATATTATCATTAAATTCTTCATCTTTGTAAGACAAATCCTAAAGAAATTCCAGAAGCTCAGATGGTGTGACCTTAATCAATGAAAATGTACCTTGCCTTTCTAACAGAGTAGCACGAGATGGCTAAAACCTCTTAATATGCAAGACTTGACAGTCTGTTTATGTTCTGTGATTGGGATATTTTTCTTTGTCAATAAGATGAGCAAATTTACAGCTTATGATACTGTGAGGAGCCTGGAAACCCTTTGGCACTTTTAATCGTCAAGATTTACTCTTAGAAGTAGAGTGGGTTTTTTAAACCATCTAAATTTATCCTCCTAATTATTAGTCTGACTGTTACATGCCTCAGAATGTAAAGGCTTAAATCCCCACGTCTAATTAAAACTGTGCATTGAGAGAAAGCCAGCGGACTAGGAGGGAGCAGTCCATCTTTGCAACAACTAACAACTTGCTGTTTTCTTTATTTTTGAAACAAACAAAGTAGCCTTTTAAAGATGAAGTAGAGGAAAACAAGTGTGGTATGTACCAGCCCTACCACTCAGTGGTGAAACTAATTACAGAAGAAAGCAGAACCAGACAAGTAATACAGCACATTTGCAACCATGAGAAATAAGTGACAAACATTTGCTGTGATCAAACCAATAACTTAAAGTGCACTTTACAAATATTTCTTATTCATCTCTAATTCCGGAAGCCCTTCTTTTCCCCTGGTGTGCTAATTGTCTTATATCCAAGGCCTCTGGCCCCCTGCCAGATATTTGCTGTTCTCTGAAAGGCTTCTCTATTCTAGAAGATAAATGCCAGCCCAGCATGGAAATCATTTAGCAGCCAAAGAACTGATGGATTTCCAGTTTTGATTCACTGTACTTCAGGACCATTGTAGCTCTAAATACTGTCTGTCTTTTTAGTAATAGGTGTTGGTTTTTTCAACACCACTGATGTTTGGTGGCAGTTTCAATAGAAGGGAATATCAAAAGAATTTTAAATAGAATATTCAAGCATGGAAGGGGGTTTTTCATGACTTTGAAAATAAACACCGCTTTCAGATCAAAGTTCCCAAACAAGGGTTTGGCTGGAAGATTAAAATAAATGAACCTTGACTAAATAAATTAGGTGTTGGGATTTTTAAATGTCATCTGCAGAACTCAATACAGCACAGCACTGACTTCAAGCCTTCTAAGTTCAAGCATGTCATATATTCATGAAGCAATTCAGGAGGCAACCTGCCCCTGTCCCTTTTCTCTGGCCATATAGATGGAAATTGTCCTGCTGGATTTTTGCCTAGTCCAGGACAGCAGCACAATCATGATCTGAAACTGTTCTTCAAAAATTGGTAGAAGAAGAACAAAGATTAACCTTAGTTATCCACTCTCTAGAGCTCCCAGTTATGTGCGTTTCCATTGCAGGGGATCTTTTGCCCACAGCCCATCTCCCTTTGTTCATCAACCACCTCCCTCAAGGGAAGAAGCACAAGTTGTTTAGGCCTCATCAAGTCACCCAGAGAAGGTGCTCTTTCCAAGAAAGTACCAGCTAGTCCCATGAACGTAACAAGTTCCACACTGATAATGACTGATACAAAGAACTTGGGAAACTCTCTGCTGGGGAATTGATGTGTTTGGGAATTGAAACTCCCTTTTTGCTTTTCAGTGCAGCATTAGCTGAACCTTATCCTGATAAAGTGATTAAAAAAAAATCAATACTGAATGTCCTTTCCCTCACAGGTGTCTACCACAGCTTCCCTGCACACACCCCCCCAATTCAGGGAACGAGCTGAGCTCTAGTTGTAAGCATCTGCCTGTGTATGTACTTTTGGGCTTTTCCCCTTTTTATTTGAGCCTCTCTCCTGTACTGAGTGATAATGAACTCCCATTCACTGACTGTGTGCCGATGAGGACATCTTCACATCTCTCTGCAAACAGGCAATTGTGCGCCATCAGCACTCCATGTCATTATGATGCAGCTACAGTACTTCAGCCCTTCCCTGTACTTTGATCAGCAAAGATTAATTACCCTCGACTGAATTATTAGTGGTGATTAAACCTAACAGAAAATAAATGGGACTACAATATTACTGGGTTATAATTTCACCAGTGTGGTCATTTGCAAGCAATTTCCTTATGCACAATTTTTTTCTTAATCATTATTCTCCAAGAGTTCTTCTATCATGTATTAATTAGGGGGAGACAGCCAGTACACAATACCACATTGTACATTACATGACATATGCAAATCATATGCAAAGCCTACATACAGCTCTACGTACAAAGCTCAAGCTGACTTGGGCAAAACTTTAATTGAAGTCAGTGGAGGTTTGCTCGTGGTGGAGTGTGATCTTTGTACATGCAGCTGTACATGAGCTTTGCATATGATTTGCATATGTCATGTCATCTTGACCCAAGATTTGATCAGCTGGTTTACAGGGTCAACTTCCATTAAAACTACAACGTAGAGTGATTTCCTGTGAATTCTGAATGTGATAAATATTAAATGAGGAACTCACTGCAATCAAAATAGAGTTATAGGCAGGAGCATTACTTTGCTCTTCCTCAGAGATTTCATGTGTCCTACAGACAACGCTCTCCACATCACTCTGCTCACGTCCTGCACAGGCAGAGACTGCAGAGGCAGACTCAGGAAGGTGAGCAGGGATATATGGCACTCTGAGCACTGCCAGCCTTACCTCCCTCCAAGGGTAGCTCAGCTCTCAGAGCATTATGAAATACAAGCCCCTGGCTTTCTTTTTGGCTCTTCTGTAGGACCAGGTGTCCTTGGAGGTTTTGTTACTAGAAGAGCTCTGTACCTGTTATCTCTAAGGCATCCTCTACTTACCCTCCATTATCAGGGACAGCACTTTATTGTCAACGGTACTCTTTATTTCCCTCCAATTCTTCAATACTCCTGTCGCAAAAAAAAAAATAAATTGAAAAATTATATTTTGCAACACCCTCCCTCACTGCCCACATCGCCCCAAGAGGCAAAAAAAATTTTTCACCCCAGGCTTCTCATTGTCCAGCCAATAGTCCCTGGAAAGAGAAGGAATTGCTGGAACAAGTCTTCTTTTACATAATGACAGTCCACAGTTTTGCAGTCTGAGCAAGTCTTGGTCTTGGCTTGAACCATAAGGTCACACATTAATTAGCCCAATCCCCTTCTTTAGTCAGACTTTTTTTTGTTCAAAACAACTGTTTGCTCAAATGTTTTTGCTGCCTTATTCTGAAGCAATTCTGATGGCAGGCTGTGAGTGCTGTGGTGAGCACCATGGTTTTAAAATCCTCTGTTGTAACTCCAGCCTGGAAGTGCCCGCTTTTCCTCTCAGAACACCACTTAATGGTCTCCCGCAGGCTGCACCATTACCTGTGAGGACAGAGCTCCTGCAGTGGCCTTGGCTCCAGAGACAGAAATAACCAGCAAAGATTTTTTTTCCTCTGAGCAGAAAATCTCTACTCTAAACCAGAAAACAACTTGCTTTTTATAAGAATGTAATAAGGTCAATAAGAGGCCTTCCAAGCCAATACTCTGTCTCCCGCAGTGACCAGTAGTAAACACACAGGGAAGAGAGGGGCTTAGGGGTTTTGATTTTTAACTCTTCTTTGGCAGGAAAAGTAATTTGCAATACCTGAACTAGTACAAGTATTTTCTTCGTATTTCTGGCAAGGGCTGTACAGCATGCAGTCAGTAGGAATTACTTGGCTTGCCTGACTCCCAGAGCTGCAGAAAGAGCTCCTGCTCTATGACTTTGCTTAGCCTTTTGCTTTTTCATCACTGAGATCTCTCAGCTCCTGGGCCATCTCTCCCTTCTGGACACACATCCTGCACAACATGCATGCAGTCACAGCGGGCCTTGTTGTGGGATTCTAAGCCCCAGAGTCCGGCTATAAAATTTTACCATATAACTCTTCAATTATTTGGGAAACCAGCTACAGATCACCTTTTATTCAGTAAAATCCACACAACAGCCTTATAATTTTAGTGTCACAGGAAAGAACATGTTTTGTAAAACTGCAGGGGAAGACAAGGGCCAAAAGGGAACCCTTTCATTTGATGGCCTAGCATGTAAATCAGCCCTATATTTGTTAAAACGCTCAGATAAGTCATTTGTGACTCCGTCAGATCCAAGGTTATATATAAATATACACGTACACACACATGCACACTGCAGATCAAAAAGGTATCTGGCTGTCAAACATGAAAAAGAAAACAAAACGTGTAATTGTCAGCTGTCTGCCTTGGACACCTGGAGCCACAGCTAATGTAATCATCTGAAAGGCACCTCTGAGCTCCTGCCATGGCTGTGGCTTTCATGCCAGGCAGAAACTTCTTCCAAAGGCAGCTAAAAGCCCACTGAGCTTGATTTGATTCCTCTACCCTCTCCTGAGACCTGTGACAAAGAGATCTGGGCAGCATGGCTTGATTTCTCTCTTTTGGGGTTGTTTCTTTTTCCGCAGCTCGGAAGATTTTCAAATTAGTTAAGTCGCTGTTCCCCCCCATTAGCTTTATACATTGCCTGCGCGCATCTGTAGCTGACGAAGACGTGATTTTATGCTACAGCCTATTTTTTTCTCCTTAACAATCCAGCTGAATTAGAAAAAATAGATAAACGCCAGTCTGTCTGCATCTCTGAGAAGCCATCCTCGTCCTTGCTGCCCCCTCCGCAGCGGTCCCCTTCCAGCAGGCGGTGGTGCCGGTGCGGACCGGCGTGCGTGTAGCCCAGGAGCCCTTCCTGGGGCGAGTCCCTTGGGCCACAGCTGCCCCGGCTCGGAGCTCCCGGTGCGGAGCAGCTGCCGGGGCCGCCTGCACCTCGCTGGGTGCCGGGGCGAGCGGGCGGGTGTTGCGGTGAGACCCCTGCCCGAATGGGCGCCTCGCTGGAGGGGATCCGCAACAAATCCCCACCGGGCCGTAACTGGGTGACGGCTCGGCAAGCGGAGTCCATGCCGCAGGCACATCAAGGGTGCGGCGAGGGCTCGGTGGAAAAAGGAGGGACTCTTCGTAGGGTGCAGAAAGAGAGGGTTTATTTAGGAAGCGCAGGAAAGGCCAGACATAGGGGAAGCGGGAGCACGAAGAGCCCAGAAACAGGGAGACACAGTATTTTAAGGGATGGAAATGGGGCGGGGTTACAGAGGAATCCTCCAATGCCATACCAGCAGGGAGGCGGAGGGTACAAACTGACACAGAACTGGGACCAATAGCAACACAATAGGGGTGTGACAGGGAACTGTAACCAATCATCAACCGAACAACACAGAACTTTCTAGAACGACGTTACTTACGCATTAACTGGGAGGGAAGGAAGCCTCGGAGATTTACATAAACAGAGAAGGGGATCATGGGGTAAACAACGTATCTTATAACTGGAGTATTTAAAGCATATCGAAACTGTTCGTGGAACCTACAACACCTTCCGCTTCAGGGTTTGAGAGCTACACCTTTTCAGTCAGGGCGGTATAGATCCCTCTAACCGAAGGAGTCTGAGGCAGTGGCCAGGTCAGCCTAACGTAGGTATTTCTGTGGGGTGATATGTCTGTCAGGTGACTGATCATCACTATCGGTGGGGAGGTAGGGAGTAGCTACTCCGGAGGCACTGGCACGGCCACAGCCTACAGAGGGAAATGCAGGGAGCGGTGGGGCTGCAACAGGCAGTGTTTGTTGTGGCTGAGAGCTCGGACGTGCCTCTCCAGCCCGTCGTGTGCCTTTCTCCACCTAGTCCTGGGCTCAGGGGCGCTCGGAGCCCGCTGATCCCTCTGGATTACGTAGCAAATCTCCCCGCTGTTCTGCAGGGACAGCCAGGAAAGGGCTGTATTATGCTTCGCCGAGTTTTTCTCCCTCTTGAGTTGGTGGCATCTCCCTGTCTGGAGCTGGCAGAAGAGGCGAGCAGGCTGTAGACGTGCAGTAGGTCGGTGACAGCGTGTGACAGCAGCCCCACCGTCCCAGGGCTCATCGCTGCCGGGGGTGGCAGGTCTTTGGCCTCACAGTGCACGCTGCTCTCACACTGCCCCAGGGCTTGGCAGCCCGGTCACCTCTCCCAGTCAAGGAGGGCTCTCCAGCCAGGACAAGTGCTGAAACACACATTCACTTCTCTGGTACACAGTAGGGTTTCCATCCCCGGGACTTTCCTTGCCGTGTGAGAAAGCCTTACAGCCCTGCATCCTCCAGACGTGTTGCTGCAATGTCCTTTCACTGTTAAAAATAACCTTTCTCCTTTTGCCTCAGGTATTAAATCTGGTGCTAGTAAAGAGGGTTTGTGAAGACAGTGCAAATCAGTTACATCAGGAATGCACTGTATTCTAGCAAGAAAAAACAGGTTATTTATTTTCAGCATCATTGTCCTGAATTCAGAGTTCAGTATCCCTAACCATCTATGTGGTGTATTGCTTGCTCAGCTGGATTTCACTGGCATAGCTCCTTTGAACTGATGGAGCAATGCACAAGCACAGCAAATGGGAGTCTGGATCTTAAAGATAATCCATGGAACAAAACCCTACCTGGCCCTTAAGTCATTGGAAGAAGAAAGGAAGAGCAGGTGCCAAGGGAAACGCTATTGCCTTGCAGGCAGAGGAAGCAGAGTGATTTCAAGCAGCTCTGGAAGCCCCAGTTGTTTTATTTTGCAGGGAGATTCCCATCCCAGCTGTGCCAGAACACATGCTGGGAACATTTGAACTGGAACTGGCACATGTGTCTTGAAGAAATGGCTAATTCCCACTACATGTAAGAATCTATAACCTCTCTGTGCTAGGGCTGTAAGAGAAAGACAACCTCATTCCCTAGAGGACGTTATTATCCCCCCAATATTATTATTCCTCAAATTCCATAATATTCAAGATATTATTATTCCTCCAAAGCCTTGTCAGCATGAAGCTGCTTGTAATCCAATCCCCGCCGTACGGCAGCCAAAGATAGAGCCACCCTGAGAGGTATTTGGCTCTTCCCTAGAGAGCAGAGGGCCTCGGCAGCTAGAGGCTTCATCCCGCCACAGCTCCGGGCTGCACGGGCATAGACCCGGCTCTCGGGACTGATTCGAGCCTTAATGTATCCAAAACAGCCAAGGTTTTAAACCCACCCTGCTTCTCCCCCCAAAGGCACAGCATTGCCTGGAACAAAGAGTAACAGCGGTGGAGTCGCACACGACTCCTCGCATCAAAGCCCGGCGTTAAGCGGGCAGGGTTAAGCCTGCCTGAGCCATGTGAATGGGAAAGCCCAGGACTCTGCCTATTCTGGTCACTTCTAGCCTTTGATCACGAAACTGATGTGGATTGTATAAAAAGGCAGCAATCCTTGCAGACACTCTCCCCCCTCCCTGACTCCTGAGCCAGGCTGCCCTCCCCCGGGAAAGAAGACAGAGGACTTGAGGGCAGATTCGCCTCTCTTGCTCATCTAGAGTGATTGCACTGACGTCTGTGGAGTTATTTCAGGTTTGGACTTGTGTAAAATAGATCAGCTTTTCATCGGAAGATTCTTGCTTGGGGCAGCAATTAGTTTTGCTCTCCTTGTGCTCGCTCTGGAAAGCCCAGATCATTCGCACCATCTCTTAGCAAAGTTGAGCCAGGACAACACTGTTTGACAAGGTATCTTAAGCAGCAATTCAGCAGTAGAAAGTGAGACTGGGATGTGATGGGCAAAATCAAGTCTGTTTCTGAATTTGGTCAAAGCAAAGGAGATTTAAATAAATATAATCAAGGGCAGAGAGGCAAGGACGCATTTGGGTGTTCATATCCCACCTAAACACAATGTCTGTCCTTCAGTGATTCATGACAAGAAGAGAAATTGCTTTAATGCTAAACCTACAAAGCCTCATATTTCAAAAAACACCCTGTCTTAGAAATATTGCTTCTTGCTTATTCAAATTCAACCTATATTCTTCCTCTAGTATCCGGCCAGAGAAGAAAAAACCAGCATTCTCCTTCTCCTTTATTTTCTTCAGATTCAGTCCAGTGGAAATTTAGCAGCCCAGATTTACTCAGGCGTTTTGAAGTCAGGCTGTGGTTCCTGCTACCTGATCCCACTCGTCTGGCATCTGGCACAGTCCTGCTTTTGTTTCCTATGACTTAAGCATCAGGCTTTACTGATGTGTGGCCATATTTTGCTCAGCCCCGCGGGTCAAGTGAATTCCATGTCTGTATTGGTTCCCAAGGGGCCAAGAAGGCAGTCGGGTATAAGCTCTCACATAACCTCTTCTTCTCCAGCCAACTTTCCAAACAGCTCTTATTGCTCTTCATGTTCACTGAGGGGCTTTTATTTAACTTGGCAATCGCTGTCACTTTTCATGTCCATTTCCGCCCTCTCCTTTTGATGTGTAAATTATCCCTGGATATTGGCAAACAGGACAATTTGGGTATTGCTGAGCACCCCTAGCCTGACTTCCCCCCACCTTCCACAGTCATACAGGCCTCATTGACTATCCTTCCTCCAACCCCCACTTTTAATTTGTTGAAGTAGCCTGAACATACACAGTCAGTAATTTGACCACGTTTAATCGGACACTGCATCTTTCTGTATCCCGACTCTTCGCCCCAGTTCCTTTCTGATTTACTGTATGTACAAATTGGTCGTGGTGCCAGAGAGGTCCTGATTCAGCAAAGTGTTTCGGCACGTGGCTTTAAGAAAGGGACAGAGCTCTGTCCTGAGGAGGGACCAGACTCCCCAAACCTCACTGCAAAGCTAGGAGAGGGTTTAGGCCCTACACTCTTCATGGCCCATGGGCTCAGCAGCAGCAGCAGCAGCACTCCAGGTTCAAACAGTCCATCCAGTGTTTGGAAGGAGCCAAATTTAAGACATGGCTGAGTCCACAGCCCACTCACATGGATGATGCCTAATTCAGCCAAACCTCTTGAGCAGGAGCTGAGCCCCCTCAGAGATACCAATCCTACAGGATGTGCTTGCAAGAAGGATACTAGACACACCTGGTCTTGAAGGGAGCTCAGGTCTAAGCTTACCTGAGAGAATGCAGCTGAGCTTCTGCTGTCCTTGTTAAGGGCTGTTTCCCCTTCACTTCAAGCACCATCATGGTACAACTCTTGGGACAGACACATCGTGTGTTACAGCACCTCAGCAAGAATAACCCATGACAATGTGTCACAGATGTCCTCATGAACCTTTGTCAAAGTAACCTCTGCACTCCAGTCCATTAACCTTGAAGAGGGGATAGCACAGAAGTGGTGTAAGAAGAGCATAGTACCTGTGAGCCCAGACCAGGACATATGTAAGTACTAGACCGGTTCAATAAATTGTGTACCAGATGAAAGCCTAAATGAGGGACCTCTGAAGGGTTTCTCACAGAGAGTCAAATTATCCTGCCTGGGGTAGTTGGTCAGCAGCTGGAAGCAAGGAGAGAATGATGAGTGTGGTTAGCCATGGGAGAGAGGGACCGATTTCCTCTTTTCTGTGCTTGACTGAGTTTCCAGGGAAGGGGAACGGCTGTCATCTGGCTATAGTGGCATGTGTTTTTTCTGTATTTGCATTTCAACTCAAGGGCATTGAGAGCAGCTGGAAAGAAGCTATTTTGTCCTGTGTAAATAAACAATGTGTGTGTGTGGCAGGTTGGCATTCTCACCGTGTCCAGCCTTCGCTGTACCATCAGCTGTGAGAGATGCTTATGGCTTGAGACTTGAAAAAATGAAAAGTTTCTGACTGATTCTGTCAAGGTTGACCAACAGGTCCAAAAACAATCCCTTTCTGCACAGGCTGGTGTGGTTAGAAGTAAATTTTATGCTTTTCAGAGAAGGGGTAAGCTCAGCTACAGTTTATTTGTCTTGTTGGGAGATGGTCCCCAACTCCTCTAACCCAGACAAATTAACCACCCTAACGAGCTGGCTCAGAGTGTGCCATCCAACCCAGCAAAATACCTCTGGGTGTGGGAAATGGTAGGGTAGTTCCTATAAATACAACATCCAAAAAAAAAAGAAAAAAAAATGAAAAAAGTGAGTGCAAGGAACTATCCTTTTAATAGATTCACACAAAACACACGCTCAAGCCCTTTAGTTTTTCTAGGCTAAAGCAAGGGCATCAATCTTGTTTTCCTGGGACTGTTAACACCTGAAAAGCCAGGAGTTCATCTCAGTGACTTTGAAGCAGTAAAACCTTGAAGATATAATGTGGCTTAAACACATGGAAATTCCTCCAGGCCTTAATTAATTTAGTATTCTTCCACAGAAAGACTGTTGGCGTAGTAAATTATTCATTAGATATTATAGACTCACTGATCTCAAATTTCATACAAAATTACAGCAAAGCTTTCAAAACGTGGGGGAAGAAAAAAAGCCCAGCTCACAAATTAACCCTTGCATAATGCATTTCTAAAATTACATCCATAGGGGATATTTTTTTGGTTGACTATTTTTTTTTTATGATTCTATCATTATTGCTAATACATATAATTGCCTTTCATTTAATGAGACACTACTAATTTCATATGAAAACCAACAGCCACTACCAGCAAAACCCAGGAGTTCATTTTACAGAAAACTGAGACATATTCATCCCTGGTGCTTTAGTTGTTTCACTCCAGGTATAATAAACTAGGCCAGTGGACAGAGCGTGTCAAATAGCAGTTGCTGGTTGATCTGTCTCACACTCTCAATTTTATTCTGCCCACAGAGTCCTCCTGATGAAAACACACCACACCACAAAACAGATAAATAAACAGACCATAATGATAGCATTTTCCAAACCAAAATGACACCCAGCTTGGTGCTCTCTTTCAGTGAATCCTTGCAAATATTCCTCTCCTGAAGCACTAAGAACATAAGCAAAATATCGAATCATTTCTTTGAATTGCTGCAGAGGGTTTGAAAACCTGGCAAGTCAGGTCCATAACACACTATGAAATATTTCAAGAGCTGCATTTATTTACTGCAAAAGCTGCTGAAATCTAGAAGTTTTCTCAGGTAGAGGAATATGTTGGGTAATGTGAGTTTCTGTTATTCTTTTTTTTCACAAAGAGAATCAATCTCTTTTTCTGAAAGAGATGGTTCATATGTATGCAGTGACAGTAAAAAGAATTTGAATTGATATTAATGCAGCCAAACAAACCACTCATTGTTAAAACTACTCTGTGATTTTGTTTAGTTAATAAGATGTTAGAAAGCACTGTATGCAACCAACGCCACAACATATTCAATAGAAAAATCAAGACATTAAATATATTCACTCCGGACTAAGATTAAACAGATCATCATCAAACACTCAATAATCAGTTGTCTGACGATTCATTGTCACCCACCAAGCTAGCTGGGATACAAAACACACAAACAGAATTGTAAATGCATCTCACCTTCCCCTCTGTGCGCTGGTATAAGCCTGGATCCTTATTAATATTGAGCAATAGATCCTTATTGATTTGGTTTTAACATCTTCATTTCAGGCACACTCCTGCAATAAAGTCACCTTCCTTGGTGTCCCTTCATCCCAGTCTCCCCTGGGATGTTGGACAACCTGGACTAGTGGGAGGTGTCCTTGCCCATGGCAGGGGGCTGGAACGAGATGAGCTTTTAGGTCCCTTCCAACACAAACCATTCTATGGTTCTGTGTTTTCTAACTCACATGATTCTCACCCTCTCCCCTTGCCACAATTCCAGACTTTGCCACACCCACCCTGGATTCGCGTTTCCAGGTCCCCCAGTGTCCCAGCCAGGTGTGACAGCCAGCCTGGAGCTAGGCCCACACCAACTTTCTGACTGGTTGGGTGGCTGCTGACCTGTGGGAGGGCTAAATTTCTAATAAAGTCTTTCTCCTTGACACAGGTCTCGATTTGCACAAAACGCGTAGGAATGTAATATCTGAGAGGTGGCTACCCTGTGTCAAAGGTGGCTGAGACCAGCCAATGGACTCAAAAGTTATTAAGAGAATGACTGACAGGCAGGCAGAATAAGATCATAAGTCTCATTCCCTTGGGAAACGAAAACAGAAGGGATTGGAGTTTTTTTTCTTTAATCCAACAGCGTTGAAAACAAGAATTGTCTACAATTCAGGTGCGGGGTCCTGGGGGGTGGGGGGGATTGTAATTGTAGTAAGTGATGTTATCTTTTAGATTTTTTTACTTTAGATATTTTGCAATATTTTTTAATATACAGAGGTATTATTTTTTTTTAACTAGATCTAAATTTTGGCCTGATTAGGTATGGTCAGAAGCTGTACACTACAGAAATACACCAAACACCAGGAGGTAGCCAGAAAGTCATAAGAGACTGAGACATCAAACTAGCTAATTTTGATATAACTGAGTCTTTAGCCTAAATTTTGACATAGAGAAAGTTATTGACTGTCTGAATACAAACATGTATTTTGTTCTTACAGAAGAATTTTGCACAGATCTTTTCTGTCTTTGGGAAAGTGAGGTATAGTGATTGGAGACCAGCCTACAATCTGTCAGAGGCATTAATAAATCTTACCTATGAATTTCAAAAATGAGATAAATGGAATCTTTGTGTAATTTTTCTTGCCATAAAGAGTCCTAAGGAAAGAAACAGTCATGGCAAATGTCTCCTGTGCATGGTTCAGACTCTGCAAGCAGAGATTCTTGGAAATTTTTGGCTGAAACAAGGTCATCTAAAATGGCTTGCTGAATAAAAAAATTTGATTAAAAAAATGTCTTGACAAATGTTGATCTAATGCACAAAAGACTCTTGAGTGAACCCTGGACTCTTCACAGTTCTGCTGTCTTGGCTAGCAAGGTGTGCTAGTCCCAAGGCATATGTACTTGGCAGATATCCTCCAAGATTTGAAGTAAGGGTCTTTTCATCCCTCGGCTGCTCATGAAATTAGCAATCCTGCCAGCTTTGAAGCCAAATCAAATAAAAAAGTATTCAGAAAACTAGAAATCCTTCTTTTTTTAGCCAACTTCCCTGCATGTATTTATATTTTAAACTAGAACTCCACAGAACACCTCTAACTTTAAGTTTCCTGTCCACATGCAGGCCTGTCATTTTCTAGGTGGACTTCTCTCAGAAAAAGGGACAGCAAATTCTATTCCAGCCTGGGCCCTTGGAGGGCAGGCCATCTCTCCAGGCAGGTATATGAAAAGTTGGGCATTTTTTGCAGGTCTGCTCCTCAACCTGTGGACAGCCAAGCAGGCATGTGGTTCAGACGGGTGTTCAGCCCTTCTGAGAAGCCCCCAGGAATCCTGTTTGGCTGCTGCAGCATGGGTCAGATGTAGGTCCTGTGTTGTTGCTGCCAGGCCCTTACTGGCTGTCTTGGATACCCTCACACATCTCAGAAGGTTTCAAATTGTATAATGCTGGAGGAACTGGATCCCACCCAGCAGGCTGATGTGATTTCGTGCAGACAGATACTCACTCACCTCATCTGCACACCAAAATAACTGGACATGATCTAGACTAATCCAAAAGCCACATCATCGTATTAGCACAACACTGAGCTTAAACTCATCAACCCAGACTCATGGATCTCATCTGTTTGCAAAAGACCATGTAAATGTAACTTCTCCCAGAGAAGAGATCCAACAGAGTCCTTGAAATTCTGGTTTCCAAACACCATAATCACTTCATCATTCCTCCCCCCACTTGCTGGCTCCACTCAGGCAAATATGCTTTATTTTACTAGCCCAAAGCATTCCTAGAGCTGGTCACCAATGAAGGGATCCTTCATAACCTCAGTCCTGTGGGCAGTACTCTTAATTTCTTTTCCTAGCCCTTAAATTCTCTAAGAAGGGACCACAGCACTGGTAGCAGAAAGAATGACAGCTTGGTCCCAGCATCTGGTCTGATCCTTCTGATGACTCCTTGCCATGGAAGGCAAGCTTCAGAGAGAAATAAGTGCAGGGCAATTTCTTCGACCTGACTCATCGGAGAGAGGTCAGGATTCCTGCCCCAGTAGCTGTTCCCTAGGTTGCCAAGGACCACTCCCTTGAAAGGCCAGATGCTGTTCTGAGAAGCAGGGACGAGGAGAAGCAGAAGGAGTGCGTTACCACAGTCAGTTCCTGTCCTACAGGCATCGTACCCAAGCTTCTCAGTTTCCCTCATCAGTGTTCAGATCACTGCTCTGTTGGACTCGCCTGCTGTAGTTCACCATAAGAGGCATGGGTGGGACAATTATTTACTTATAAGAGCTTCAGATATTGAAAACTGCCCACAACAGCTTACCAAGCAACTCACAGCTTCCTACACCACTCTCCTCGTTGTACACCAGTTACACAACATTCCCAGTGTGAGCTATCATCAGCTTGAGAGTTTCACAGAAGCTGAAAGACGCAGGGTGGGAATGCAGAATTCTTTTAGGGAGCTGTAGGGAGGAGGGGGAATGACAACAGAAATATCCATCCACCTGAGACACATAGACACAGATCTGTGAAACATCTGTGTATTGCATGCCACAGGTTACATCACTTAACAATGTTTTTTCTTTTTAAATGTTCGTTTCAAGCTCTTCCACAAAAGAAATCAATTACTAATGACATACAGCCCTACTTTTCTTCCTGAACCCATAATTGCTTCCAATTTTAAGCTAAAATTAGTCATTCATGCTATCCAAATGAGCATAGTTTAGTGCTGATGTACGTAAGCGATGCTTTAGATTGTTGAACATAGCTGATCTTTGACAGCTTCTTCTTATAAATAACAGTTTCCTCTTTACACTGAGAACTTTTCAGAGGCGACAGATGTTTGAAAGATGGGACTGAATTAGCTGAATAGCCTGTAAAACCCACCAACCTGAGATTTGCAAATATGAAATCTCAGAATTCTTACAAAGACAGCTTGCAGAAAGCATCAATCACATCTGCATAAATGCTTCTCTTTCAGCCTACATCCTTTGCACGTCACATTGTCAGCATTTAACACATAATAAATAACAAACAATTTAATAGTTAACAGTGCTGACACAGGCTGCGTTGCAGAGAGGAGGACATTGGGAATCCATTAAATTAAGTAAAAAGCAATAGTAATGGTGATGGTAACGGTACTGGTGATGGTAACATAACAAAACCTTTTGTTTGTTCAACAAGACAGAAAACACACTGCAGGAAAGCAGAGCTCTGTCAGACACAAACCTGTCCTCCATCAGAAGTTCATGGGCATGTGCTGAACAAAGGATGCTGGGGATGCAAGGCTTGATTACTTCCTAACAAAAAAAAAATAAAAGTTGTCCCTGTGGCAAAGCATGAAGTTGACATTTCATTCTAATTTTAACATCTTTTGTACCTTGCTCCTTGTTGAAGGAAAATGAGCATGTTCCAGCAGCACTTCAAATGACATGACTTGTACTTGTCACACAGATAAACTGTTCTCTCAGCAGGCACAGCAGAGTCTCCTAGTGATAAGAAATTTGGTTTTATTTACATATAAACATATGCAAGTACATGTGCATGCATGAGGAGGCAAAACCAAAGAAACATGTTCGACACTTGGGGAGGGAAAGATGAGTTTCATAGTGGTGCCTTTGTTTTGGTGGTAAGGAGAGGGATTCAAACCACAACTTCATATCAGCCCCCACATCTTCTCTGTTCCCTCCTGTTGGGATCACAATTTTCTTCATCTAATGGGCCCTAAAATTGTTTTTCCCCTGTTAAGCCCCTTCAGAGTCCTTACAATACCCGGTATACAAGTTATACTTCAGAAGTGTGGAAGCAGAATTTCACCCATGGACAATTTGCTTCTCAAAATCCCATTTTCAATGTTACTTATATCAGTAAATAAATCAGACAGTTCCAATCACATTATTATTCCATAAACATCACTCTTTGATTAGCTCTTCTCTTTGGAAAATTCATACACCAGTCCCAAACTAAATGTACTTTGTCTGTTCACGTGACATTCAGCATTCTGTGCTTCCTAAAGAAAATGGCTTCAGATTAGTAAGAATTGCAACGACTGTTTTGTTATGCACTCAGTCAACAGCCCAGCAAACGTTTTACAAAAGTCTCCCACAAGAAATAAGATAAATAGCACCATCCCACTGCTTCCTAAGGTAGAAGACAGAAACAAATTACCCAGCTAACACGCAAAGTATACAGAATATATTACGAAGAAAAATATGCATTATTAGAGCTAAATTTATATACCAATTAAGTTGTCCATCTCTTTGAAATCAGACATATTACCTTACTACTTTCAGGCTTGTGAATAGCATTTGTGAGCATTGAAAGGCACAGGTACTGGGAAAGTTTTCATTTTTCACACTGTCATTACAGGAGCAAGGTTTCAAAGGCAGAAACAGTCCAAGAGCTTCACATGACTCGTGCAAGTCCAGCCACACACCTGCATCAGTCACCACCTCTTTGTGAGCATTCATCTTCTCCCTGTTTGTGGTCCCTCGAGTTACAAAGCAAAGTATTGAACAAGTGCCCTGGATCGGTGACTGGAGAGAGGCTGCTGTAACCAAACCCATGCAGAAGACCTTACAACCCCCTCTAATTCACTCCATCCTCCTTGTGTGGCCCCAGCTGTGAGCCTGCACCTATTCCATGCTGAAGCATGGTTGAAAACGCCCTCTTGTTGTGATGATCTTTATGAATTTTGTTGATTTGGACAGAAAAGCACTTCTATTTTCTCCTTTTTTCCTGCTTCACCTAGCAGCCTATGAGTTTCTTCAAGCTGGATCTGTCCCCTCTTCTACAACTCTGAAGCACAAAACGCTTCTGAAAGCTTCCACTAAGAAATAATATTCAATGCAAATAAGGCAAAAGCAGCAATCACAGAAATTGTCTGACGCCTCTCTTGACCACCTCCCTCTGTATTATTACAGTGTGATTACAGCAATGAAGAAGTTGTAGAAGCAGGAGAGCAACCTTTCAGATCTAACAGGCTCAGCTGGATATGGAAAATAAAATATACAAGCGTCCACTCAGAAAAATAAGTCGACAATAGACATGAAAAAAAAAATCAGTGAAAAAAGTCCTCCCATGTATCCTGGGACTCATCACATTCCAGAAGATTTTGCTGGCTATATTCAATATGTCAGAAAATGACATGTTTGGGGATTCCTGGTACAGTAGAGATTAATGGCAGATTTCAAGGACACGTAAAAGGAATTAAAAGGTAGCCTATTTCTTAGCTTGGAGGTGCCCCAGTACCCTACCCTGTATCAGAGCATTCATTTCACAAAATGGAAATAATCACAACCATCTTTTTCAGGTCACTCTATAATTTGTTCTCTTTCAGAGATTTTATAGTTGCTAATCTACCTAGAGACTCAGGTGGAAAGGCAGTACATAATAACGTGATTAAAGATCATGTCAGCGTGCAGATGCCCAGAAGTCAAAGCCTGAACTCTTTCTGTCACTGATCATACAAGTTTTAATATGATGTCTAGAGTTTCACCTCCTGATAGGCTGAAGACACCACCGAATCCTTGGGACAGAATGCTGGAATTCAAGTCCAAAAGAACAGGTCCCGTATAGTCAATTAACAGACATGTCTGTCAAACTCTCACCACGTGTGCAATCAGCAGCTGGGCATTGATTTGCAGGACCTGGATTTGCCTGTAGAGCCAAATGTGGCAGAAAACAAAGCAGAAACACAAATCAGCATAGTTATGATAGAATCATTGAAGAATTTGAGTTGGAAGGGACATAAAGATCATCTTGTTCCACCGCTCCCCTTTCAAGGACAGGGACACCTTCCACTAGACCAGGTTGCTCCAAGCCCTGTCCTGTCTTGCCTTGAATGCTCCCAGGGATGGGGCATCCACAGCTTCTCTGGAAAACCTATGTCAGTGTCTCACCACCCACCAAGTGAAGAATTTCTTCCTTATATCTAATCTAAATACTTGGCACCCTACAGTTTCATACTGGTGCCAATACACAGTCTCACCAAGTTTACATGGCAGAAAAAAACTCAGAGAAATACAGAAAGTGCAATTTATAGAACAGATCCTCCTCCTCATTTACAGATTAGCAAATTTTCTCCACTTAGCCACTATGTCCATGCTTTGCATAATTAACCTATTTCATTAAAAGAAGGAGTATTTTTCTTATGCAAAATAGGAACCCGGGTGCTGTAAGTTATGAAGATTTGCTCAGAAAATCCTATTTTCAAATCCTGCTCAGGCGCATTTCCTAAACTAAACCCAGTAATATTACTGATTGAAACAAAGTGACAAGGTGGGAAGAGGAGTGAAAAATACTGAGAACCAAGGACATCACCAAATGAATAATGTTTAATCCGTCTTAATGCTACCAGGAAAATTAAGTTTAAGCTGCATATTTAATTAGTCTGCTAATGCTGTTTGATGGGCCTCCTCGTAATGCCAAGACCACTGGGATCTTCTGTGTGTCCCCAAGAAACCTGAGATTTTTCATTATGTCTGCATCTATGGCAGAGATACGACTTGCTCACCCCTCCTCTTGGGCTTCAAGCCTATCAGTATTTACACATAATTCATGTGCCTTTTGCTTATGCATCCTCAGGAAGATGCCATGTGCTGTTCACAGAGAGATTTCGTGTTGTTGCAGCTGTGCTTATGGAAACCTCACCTACTGCCAGGCCAGTCAAGCAGTTTTAGGCTCCAAGAGGCTGGATGTGTTTGCCAGGTCTAGCAGTGCTACTAGCAGAACTGCATATCCCTGGAGTCTTAAAAATAATCTCTGGGAGCAGGGGTCCCTGGCAAGGTGGGCAAAACACAGCTCAGAGGGTCATCAGCCTCTGTGTTCATAATACAGGGAAATCCCTCCTGTTGGGGCTTTGGATTAGAACCACTAAAGAGTAGGTGGATGTAAAGACCACAAAGTTATTCTGTTTCATTGATTAGCTTAGAGAATTTGTTTGTTAGAGATTGGATAAGGTCAGGAAGTCCAAAGGCTCCTTAAGACTCTGTTTGGTTAATGGATTTTGAACAGCATCACAGCACTTTAACCTTTCCTCACAGAGCTGGAGGCCAAACGAAGCTCTCTAGAACTAATTATTGAGGGTCAGGTTTACTCCTAGCAACAGGATCCACCAACCAGGAGGTCCAATGACAACCTCCTGATTTAGACAAAAAAAAAAAAAACCACAAAAAAAAAAAAAAAAAAAAAAAAAAAAAAAACAACAAAAAATACTCGTACTTTGAATATCAGTTTCTGACTTCCTACANAGCAACAGTCCCACCCAAAAAAGAAAAAACAAGCAAACAAAAAGCAAAACAAAACCACAAAAACAAAAACCCACAAAAAAACCCTCAAATGCTTAATATCAGTCTGATCCTTCAGGGTGCATTGGATATTAGCTCCTGGGACATGGATTGATCCTATAAGGAAACACACAGGGATATTCAGACAGATATGCTTGCAGTACTGTCTCTTTTTCAAGTTCAGGACAGCAACGGAAAATAACAAGTTTATGTCCCATCCACATGGTACTGATTCTGGTCCAATCTCCAATAAAATGTTTTAATACAGCATAACAAAACCTGGCAGCCTATATTTTGATCTGAATCAAGGAAGGCAGGTGGGGATTACACACACATTGAGATAAGTTAGTCTGACTAGTCTGTCTCTGTTTTTTGATTGAGAATGGTGACTTTGAACTTCAGCTCAATGGCAATTTTTTTCCCAATAGAGGGACACCTAACAATTGAGGAGATGCCAGATATAAAGAGTTCTCTTCCTTACATTAGGCAAAGACAAGCTCACCCATGCACTCTGAAGTAAAAATAAATACATGTCTGTGACCAGGCTCATCAATATGGACAAGATTATTTTTACCAACTGCCTTGTATACCTTCAGTATTTCAATATGCAATCTGCAACAACTACTTGCATCTCATATAGCACCTTTTGCTCTTTGGCACATCACATAAATACTCCTTGCATCCAGTAGCGGGAAATATTTTCAGTGCACGTGTTCTTAATTTATAAGTTTAATTAGAAACTTTTATGCTTTATACTGAAACACCCAGAGAACAGTTTGACTTGTCTGAGCATAAACAACAGCATTAGAATTCCAAACACATCTTCCCTGTGTCTGCATGTTGATGCCCACGATTTCTTGTGCAACCCTCAAAGAGAGTATTCCAAGGCACACAACAAAAGATTGGCATCACATCCACTGTTCTTACCTTCCAATGCACGTAGAGATTTCAGCACATGCCAAACACGGTGCAAAAGAAGAACTTCTCTGAAGGCAAGAGAAGAAGCATGTAAAAACTGTGCTAGGGCAGGACCTAACCACAGACCTTCACAGATGGCACTGCCTTGGCCTCACAAAGGTGATGCATTAACTTGCAAATCACCCTTTGATTTTAACAGTGTCAAGCCACAACCACAGGTCTTGGTCCTGAGTGTTCAGCAAGAAAAGTAACAACATGTAATACTCGTGGAATTATGCAAAACTAAGGTGGCATCATTAACTTTATGTTATAATTAAAGAAACCAAGACTCAAGGCTTGAGTGATATTCATCAGCAACAGGAAAGCCAGGCATACAATTAACACTTTAGTGGCTGCTCACCCATTACACAGAGTCCATGGAAATAGTAGGATCAAGCTATGTTTAAAGGCATAAAGAAGGAACAAGATGATTCTGTGTTTAAATCTCCAGAATTAGGGCTTAGAGAAGCAAAATTGAGATCCTAGCTCTGTCACAGACTTACTAAGAGATACTGAGTGTTTCATTTAGTCCTGTCATATTTGAGCCCACTTACTGTAAAACAAGATTAAATACATTTTCTTTCTCACAAATGCAGAGCATCTCTGCCTCTTCAATAGGTTTTTCCCCATACATATTCGGTTTGGCAAAAGTACTTTTTGCTGAAAAAAGACTGATCAGAAATGTTCAGCCAGCCATAACAGGGAAGGGACTTTCTCATTATCTGGGCTTATCAAAGTCTGAAAGGCTTCTGGTATTTTTTGAGGCTCTGCACAGTACTGTAGCAGAAACAAACTGCGATCCCAGTAGAGTACAGATTAATCTCATTCAGAGCATCACTGGAATGGAATGGACTCATTACCTTAAGAAACAAAATATTATTTCTAAACACAGTCCTTTGTTTAGACACAGTAATGAGTCAGAAATGGCAATGGCAGAAATGATAAAGAAAGGACATCCCACAAATTATTTTGCACTCTGAGCTGAATGGTCAAGCGTTTGCAGAGAAGGTTAATCACAGGAATAAAGACAGCCCTCCAGAACCCTCAAACTCTGGCAATAGGATTTTCACCTGTTTCATTTCACCAACTGCCTCAGTCACAATTGCGCCACTGAGTATTTGTGCCTTGAGAAGGGGTACCATTGACAACAAGGGCCCTTTAAATATTGCTGAAGGACTGGAGACTGAAGGATCTTGCAATTCCCCTGCTCCCTTTTAATGTAGAGAAACTCGGTGTAAAAGAGACTCAGCAAAAGCATCTCCTGGGCAGCTCTGACTCTATCTCCCACCACACACTGACATGGCAGCTCTTCCCAGATCCTCTGCTCTTCGCAGATCCTCTGGTGGTGTAGCAGAAGTGAATCCCTTTGCCTGTGAAAAAGAACAAAGGGCCACTGACTGTAGCAGTATGTCAGCAGCAAAGCGCAATGGGGAAGAGGAAAATCCAGATCTGAACTCTCCTCAAAGAGCCAGGACTCTGAGTTCAACATAATCCATGGTTTTACCAGAAAACTTTGATAAGGTGGTTAATTATTGGCCGAGTAACCCCTTGCTATCCCTAAAATCAATCACCTCTCCTTCTCTATTGATTAAAACAACCCGTTGCTATTTTCTCACGATCCTGGTTGTCAAAAGCCCTATTAGATGCTGTCTCTGTGAGCAGACTATTCTCCTTTGGCTTTTGTAAGTGCAACTCCTAAGCAGAGGATCAGTCAGTAGGAAGTTTTCCTTTAGTTTTCTTTCTCCTCTCCACAGCCTCTGCTCATTGAAGTTATTGACTGACAGACCAAAGTGAAAATACCTTAATTTTGTACACTTAGCAAGTAAATAATCTGAAAGCTATAATGTAGCATTTTCTCACATAAAAAATGCACCTTGATGCTTTTCACCCTTTATTTGTTAATCAATGGATTAATTATTGAGCCAGTAACCTCAGCTTCATAACCATAACTGGAGGGTGCCCACAGAAACAAAAGCACAAAGCAAGTTTTTACTCCTCCAGAGTACTCCCCCGATACAACCTCCAAGGTCTTGTATTTTTGTTATTCTGTTTATAAATCTTTCACTAATCATCAGAACTGGGACGTGTAGTGCTGGTACTACCAACATTGTATCTGACTGATACTGTCCAGTTGCATATCTCCTGCCTGGATCAAATTGTAGTCTAAGGGCTCTGACTTTAACAAACAATCTCCTTACTATCACCACTCAATATTTTATTGTCATCGTGTCTGGGCCATCTGGCAGTTGTTGTGTTCCCATGATGCCAGTCTGTGTACGAGAATAACAGGAGTTCCAAAGATCCTGCAATCCAAACAGACAGGACAGAGTCAGGCAGAAAGAAAGGGAGTGCTATTCTGCCTATTTCTCTAAACTGGGAGTTTAAAGCAGGAAAAGATGTTGTGGTCAGCTCTGACTTGCAGTGTTTCGCTTCCGCTTCTTTCTCGAGGCTCAGCTCCAAGACACTGCAGCCTTCATTAACAGCAGATGAGACAGAGCAGGTTTGAGCTCTGAAGATCAAATGTACCCCTTGACCCACGGCTCAGGTGTAGCACATGCAACAGGAGAACACTGTGCTGCTTCAACACATGTCAGGACTTATTTACAAGGAGGGAGTGTACCAGCTCCAAGAATACAGACCAGGGATAGGAAGAGGTTTTCTTGTACTGGGTCCGAGAAGAACATATTGGAGAGCTGGTTAAGCATCTTCTTCACTAAGTTTCTGAGGCAAAAAACATTTTGAGCTGGACAAATTCACAAAGAACTTCTTTGTGAACACAGAAATTTAGGAGGTTTCAATGAAAAGTTAGCAGCAGCGTAGAAATTGAAATTGCCTTCTGTATCAGCTCTCGGAAAACACTAACAACTCTAACTCATCTCATCCTACCTTTTGGCAGGATGAGAAAAAAAGACCTTTCTAAAGATGAGGTCCAGGAACACATAAGGTCCTGGAATACGTAAGGAAGCAGGACTACTTGTGACACAAACATACCAACTGTTGCACGGGCTACCAAATGGCAGGCAATATTTTGGGAACACCCCACTCCCACACACCCCTACCAGGTCTAAAAGCACAGGGAAAAAAGAAAGTGTGAAGGAACTCAAGGTTAACCAAAAAAAAGCACTGTCAGAACCAAGAATAAGCTCTCTCCTAGTCTATACTGTGTTAACCCTGAACCCAATAGACACATGGATCTCCTGTAAGTCAGGCTCTGTGAATAAAGCCAGTCCTACACATGGCTCTGATGCTATGGGGGATTTTGAAAGAAAAAAAAGAAAATAGAAGAAACAAGTTCAAAGAATAAGACTGTCACCACAGTTCGTTCTTGTATCACTTTTAAATTACTCTTAATCATCACAAACTCACAGAACTGTCCCTTCAAAGTGGTAGGTGTCACAGAGCTGAAGCTGAGGGCATGCTGATGCAAACAAGTAGAGAAGCAGGCGTATGTCTGGATTGCTTTAATTTTGTGGTTTTATGTCAAATGCTGAAACGTACTCTAATGCTCTTGCATATTTAATTTCCCTTGTTCTTTTCAAACATTAACAAATGTGACTGCTTGCACTGCCAAAACGCTGCAAATTAAAACAATATACACAGTCGAAATGTGACCTTGAACTATTGCTAGATCACAGCCCTGCTTACACGAGGCACACCAGCAAGCATGTTCCTCTCCCAGTGCAGCCCCTTCTCATGGCACGTTATGCTATTCCAACATGACAGTCTTGCAACATAAAGTCCACTGAAATCACGGTACAGTCCAAACTTCCCATTCATTGCAATGGGAGTTTGTCTAGTGAAAATAATTAGACCTGCAGGGAACTGTTCCAGAGTCTTGCCAACACCAGTGAACAAAACCCTCAAAGCTTACCAGTTTTAGCTCAGAAGTTCACTGATGTTCTCCCAGTAGGATCGCTCTTCATCATGAAAACTGAATGTACCACTGATATTTTGTGTGATGAAGACCAAGGCCTAATGAAAGGCATTTAAATCTGTGCCAGCGAAGAGGAAATTCAGACTTCTGAAAAGCAAAGGGATGTCTGAGCAGCTGGAAATACTCAGTGTGATCCTCCAGCTGAACACAACTGTGCTGGCAGACAGGAAGAAAACTCAGGAAGAAAGCAGGGCTTGCTCTTACACACCACCCCATGGACTACCCTCTTAAGGGCTTCCCCCGCCAAGAAAAATAGGAGAGGAGACAGGAGGGAGAGATCAAGAACACCACATGAGAAAAAGCAGCCTAGGGTAAAGTCTCAGCATTATCCATAGTCCAACACAAATGAAATACAGCAGTTTTACTGCAGCAGGACATACGGCTGGTGTCCTTCACAAATCTTTCTAATGATGGAACCAGATTATTCAGCTATCTTCTGCACAGACAAGTATGAAGAACAGGATACATGAGGAGAATCGTAATGCTTGGCCAATTAATCCATAGAGTAAATGCACTTACTTAAGATATAACCACTAAAGGTAGAAAAGATTTCTAGTTTTCTGTCTGTGTGCCTACAGCTGACTTCAAATTGGAGAAGAGAGATCAGTCAGGATGAAGAATCAGCTTTACAAGAGGAGACCGAAGGGGCTCAGCTTGTTTAGACTAGCAAAATAGCTGGTGAAAGGGGGAAGATTGCTCTCTGCAAATCTATCTTGAGGATAAACACCAGAAGACAAAAGAACTATTTGACTTAATGGCCAATACTGGCACCAGAACAAATGAATATAAATTGGCCATGAATACATTTAGGTTGGAAATTAAAAGAGGTTTCCTAATCACTACAGCAATTAGGGTCTGAAACAGCCTGCCAGTGGGAACAGCAGAGCAGAGTAAGTTCAGCTGCTTTTAAGACAAAAGTCAGCACCTTCTGAAGAGCTTAGAGAGTGGTGCCTGCACTTGGGAACAGAGCTCTCAAGGCAGGGCACATGGGTCTATGGCTATTCATGGTCGTCGCAGCAGGTGTTTATATCCAACCTGCCCACAGACACGCAGTCTGTTTTATTCTGCACAAGATTGTTAGCAGTGGCCTTGGTCCTTACAGGGGTTTATGGCACCAGAATCCCCCCAGCTGCAGTAAGAAGTGTGCACCCTGAACACTTTCAAGCCTGGCACTGTACAAGGAAGGGGGATTTCACCCACAGTCCTTATCCACGTATTTCTCTTGATTCAGTAGCATTAAAAATCCCATCATTGTCATCCTTCAAGGCTCCTGAGAGAGTCCAAACTGATTTTCCATGTGGCACAGGGTACTGCCCATCCAGCCCCTTACAGACAGGGATCTCCATAATTTTATAGCACCTCATGGAATACCGAGGGAATATCTCATCTCCCCGAAGTTGATGGCAGCTTGGACTGCAGCAGGACTGGGATTGAACTTGGCTGTCTCCTGCTGGCTTGTGCAGCCCAGAAACGGAGAAGTGACAGGTGGTAATTTGATTAACTGCACTGGTATGAGCAGAGCAGGAGCCAGGACGGCCAGAACAGAACCAACAGGAGGGAGCAGCTGGTGGCTACTGATGCTGCTTGGAGAGCACTCTGTCAAGCCAAAGGCCACCGTGGGACCACAACAGACGATTTGTTATCCTCAGGCAAATGTACCCAGGATTACGCAACGGGCTGTGATTCCCTGAGTATCCAGCCACATGACAAGAGACTTGTGTGCAGGAATTAGTGGGAGAAGCTTATCATGCAAGGGGTTAAAATGCAAAATCAGGTGACTAACTGGCCCGTCTGTTCCATGAAACAAAACATTTGCCCACATTATTTTTTTTAATTTTATTTTCATCTTAAATGTCTTTAAAACTATAGAGATAACATATTCCCTAATGGAAGGCCATTTAAATGTCTCTCCTATGATATGCAGAACAATTACCAGAGCAAACATATCTGTAGGTTTTGTTTTCTTATTACTGGTGGTTGAATTTGGATTTGTATTGTTTACTTGAAATTTAAAATGTTGTTTTTCAGTATACTCAGGGAGACCACAGATTGCAGGTTAACCTGCCTCATTTAAAATGAACTGAAAATCTGAGTCACACCCAACCAATCCCTAATTAGTTGAGACAGATTGGTCAACCCAGCCGTTCTTGCCAAGACAGTGGAGAGGTGTCATTAACTGTGGGAGGCTGGGAGGAGGAAACCACATAAACCATGGAATGTAGCTCAACCAACATCACGGAGAGGAAAACTTCTCCATCGGAGGATTGGAAGACCAGAAGGCCCAACAAGTCAAGTCCACTCTACCTAGAGGCATCAGAGGTCAAAAACTACCAGCAAGGCTTGAACAGAATGCTCTGGGAAACCAGAAGCCAATGCTCCTGCTATCAGATATCCTTAGAGTGGCTTTTCACAAGCTTACTCTTGACAGTGAAGCCAGATCCAAATGTCACTACTGCTTACCTACATTTGAGGTGAGGTTGAGAAAGCCAAGATTGCTTAGCCTAGATGAAAGAAAAAAAATACCCAGGAGAAAGGGGAATCTTGTCAATGTGTATAAATACCTGTCAAGGAAGGATAGAGATGACTGATAAACCTCAGTGGTGCCCAGTAAAGAGGCAACAGGCACAAAATTAAACACAAGAAATGCCCCAAACCCCAAGAATTAATTGCAAAGGGAGTTGAATGTAAGAACTGGTTGCACAGCATAGCTGTGGAATCTCCATTCGTTAAGGTATTCAAACCTGAGTAGATATGGCACCGAGAAAACTCCTCTAGCTGAAACTGCGGTGTGCAAGGGGCTTGAACAAGACAATTTCCAGAGGTGCCTTCCAGCCTCAATGATCCTAAGATTCTCTTCCACAAACCACTGAGCTTTACAGCACAGCTCTTTTGGGTTGATTTTGAGTCATACTGGTTCATCCATCCATTTTCCACTCTTGTCCAAAATAGACCATTTTGACATGACTGAAGGAGTCTGTGAAACCTGTGTGATAAAAGCAGGAGGCAGGAACACACAGCCAGCACTGAGCCTGGGTAAACAAGGAACACCTCTTAACACAGCTTTGTCAGTCAAGAGTCTCTTGGAAAGAAGACCCTTAGTGCTACCTCTTCAAGGATGAGCTGCTGTAATCATCTCACTGCAATGTCGAAAGTATACAGAAAGGTTTGATACCCCACTTCTGCTTGATTTCAGCCTGGAAACAACAGCAACGTGACGCCTCCCGTTATGAGGGCCCTTCTGAGACTCTCATTAGCCTACAAGAGCAGTCAGAAACCTTGGACAAATCTGGTCCTTCACCTCTCTCTACTTCAGCTATTTCCCTGTAAAATGTGTGCCATTGCTTTGCCCACCCCAGCGGCTTTAAAAGATGAGCCTATCATTTGCACAACCCAGAATGGATGTAGCATCCAGGAAATGTTACATGTAAAAAGCCTTTTTTCTTATTTCTTCTTCCTGAGCAAAACAGTGTCTGACTGACTCCCCTGGCTGATGACTCAGGAGAAGTTTGTTCGTGAGTGCAGAAAGAAATTGCCAATGTTTCCTATTAAAAAAACCCCATGAGACCTGAATAATTAATAACCTACCAGTGAAAAATTGGCCCTAATTACCAAAGCAATCCCCCCAAAAAATGTTAATTGCTTGGCCTATGTTCCTCCCTCAATGGAATGACTATATTGACAAACCTCATATAGCAAGAAAAATCTGGTGGCCACAAGATACACTTGTTACAAATGGATCAATAGCAATTATGAAGTTTTCTTGCATTTCTGAAACTGCTTCAGGCTTCAATCTATCTTAAGACAGTATCATACATTTTTATCAAAGTACATTTTCTCCCTTTTTTGCTTCAGCTGAAGATGATTCGTGTTTTGCAGGGGACAAAATAAACATGATGAAAATTTTTAAACAAAGGAAGTCATTATCAAGCATTGGCAAAAGCATTCACTTAAATTGCACTCGCGGTTGAAATTAATTTTCTGAAGCAAATTCTGAAAGAGGTAGAAGCCAACAATCAATAATCTCTTAATGAGGTGCAAGTAAAACATGTGTAGACATGACAGGTTTTGATGGCTAATGAGCTTCAGAGGAAGAACATTGTTCAGAGGAAAACTCTGAAAGGCACAGAAAATTGATTAATTGCCAGACCAAGGTATTGCAGGAAGGCATTTGGAAATTCGGCAGCCCTCAGACCTCATATCATTTACACCTCCTATGCAACGTGTTAACTTTAGAAAACATTATAGCTAAAGGGTGTTGTTTTTCTCCCCCCCTCTCTCCCTAGTCGCTAACTCATGATCAATCTGCTTGCTGTGATTTGTTGCCTCAGAAATAAAGTTACCTGGTAAAACTTTCCCATATTGTTTGTGGGGATGAATAACGGAATGCAAAAGGCAGGCCATGGGGGGTCCTATTTTTCTTTTGTGTTAATAGCTGCTCTTCTGGATGTAAGACATAACTAGGCTAACAGACATTTTGGTCTTCTGTCACTTGTGCTCACAAGTGTCAGCAACACAACATGAAAGAGTTCACATTTACAAAAAAACCCAAATGATCAAAAGAGCATGACCTATTTTCCTGCAGTTAAACACCTTCTTTTAAGGTACAGAACTAAGCTCCACTCTATTTCCTGTCAGCAACAAAGACACAGCTCACGTAGGTGGGAACGCAGGATCCCAGCAGTGGGAACATGGAATCCCAGCCTGGGACAATTGATGCCACCTTCTCTTGGGTCTTACTGCAAAGTGTGGTCTTGAGGAATCCCCTGAGGCCAGTAGGAAAGTCTGGAGCAAGACTTACCCACTGTAGAGAATGATCAATTCAGGGAACATTCAAACAAACTGGACAAAAAAGTCCTTGGGACTTAATGGATGCATCCATGAATGCTGGGGGCCAATGTCACTATGAGGACACTCTCAACAATCATGGGAGTTTCCTGTAGTCTGGGAGGAAGCAAATGCTGTTCCTACCTTCAGGGAGGGCAAGGAAGAGGTTCCAGGGAAATACAGGCCCATCAGTCTTCCCTGATCCCTGGAGCAAATCCTCCTGGAAACCATTTCCAAGTATATGAAGGACAAGAGGGTGATTTGGAGTAGTCAGAATGAATTTTAGAAGGATAAATCATGCCTGGCCAACCTGATAGCCTTTTGCAATGAGATGATAGGCTTGATGGATGAGGGAAGAGCAGTGGTTGTTGTTTATTTTGACTTCACCAAGGTTTTTGCCTTAACTTGTCTGCCATAACATCTTCCTGGACAAATTGATGAAGTACAGACTCGATAAACGGGCTGTGAGGTGGACAGAAAACTGCCTGAGCTGCTGGGCTCAAAATGTCGTGAGCTCCTGCCCTCTACTACCACCATCTCAGAAGGTTTCACTTTCACAAATAGCAGAGATTTTGTCCCACATGCCCCTTTCCATTCCAACAAAGCCATTAATACAGCCAACACGCATTTTGTTTTCCTAACCTGGGGTGTGACCACCTTAGCCAGAATCAGGAGATAAGTAAGCAGCCTACTTTTTTTTCTTATGTGAAGTAAAATATATTTCCACAAAATGTACAAGAAGTATTATTCTATTATTTATATTACATTACATTATATTATATTATTTATTCTATAATAAGTAAACATACTTCATCAGGGATCAAAACACACTAAAGGACCAAAACACACTGAGGCTTCACTAATTATATGGGCAAAATAAGGAAATACAAATACAGGTGAAGGAAAGAAAAAAATGAATCTGTAAATCTGAAATTTACGAGTTCAAAGTCAGCTGTAATCACCCGTAAACTCTTTGTCTGAATATTGACTGGATTGGGAGATCATAAGTGATCCCACTATCTCAGGTGATGACCTTGTCTTACTTGCAGTGCCTCTTTTTGTAAACAATCTGTGCCTCAAGGTCTTTAATAAGGGGACAGATGGTTATTTCTACAGACATGTCCTCTCATACATAAGGCAGAGACTAGAAGACAAATATCTCCTCACCAACAACATAGGACATAATAAAGAGCTGAGGAGAAAAATTATCCTGTTTACATGGCCAGTCAAATACTGACCACGCCTGTACAGTTGCTGTATGATTAACAGCAAGTTATAAATGGGGTAAACTCATCTGAGAACCTCATTTGATCCCAGAGACAAACAGCAGTTACCAGCACATCTAGACATTGATCCAGAAGTAAAATGGCCCTTAAGGAGTGCAGGCAAGAGCACAAGGCAGTGGCTTCAAGATTCCCATCTCCACTGATAAATGTGATAACACCAATTACTTCACCTTACTCCCTGTAATCATTCTTTTTTCATTTGCTGCCGAGCAAGACAATCATCACTTCAAGGTAGTGATTCTCTCTCACTGCCAACATGATTAGGAGCTTGTTTTTGTTTAAAGCCTCTAGCTGTCATTTTTATTTTTTAAAAAATAGTTTAGGTTAAATACTCCCAGAGCACTGCAACTTAACCCTTGGGCACCTCAAGACCAAAGTGCCTATATATGGTGGTGATGAAGTTAGCTTAGCTTTTGGGATATAAAGTTAGCAGTTTGGGGCATTATTGAACTGTCCAAGTCTTTATGTTGTGGAGCAGATTGACACCGTCTCATTTGCCCTACTGTGATTCACAAACCAGATGTTTCCCAGCCTAACTCACACCTGTGGAGCCCAGTGCCTCTCCAGCTGTGTTTCTCAGACAGACAGACAGAGATTGATAGCAGCACATCAGAAGAGGGCTTGAAAAGTCACTGAACAAAACAAGATAGTCCCACATGTGTGGACAGGGACACAACAAAAAGGGGGCAAATAAAAACCCAGTTAGGCAACAGTGTAAAAAACAACTTGTGAATTTATTTATAGCGTTTTTAATTGCATGAAAGAATTTTTCAATTAAGAAAGCATTTGATAAATAAAGCAAAGAACTGACCTGCACCGGGTCCTGACCAAAACATGAAGGTCCAATCTCTCCAGTTTTAACTTCTAGCCTGGTGATAAATGTGTTTGGCTGGAATGCAGGAAGACAGGATTTGAATTCTTCTTCTTTGCCAGAGGCTGAACTTCTTCTGTCTCTTATCAAAGAATCTCTTATCAAAGCTCAGTTACAAAAATACAGCAACACAGCTTGCAACTCATATCTCCTTCATCTAAATGTGCAGACATGCAGCAGGGCCATCTGTCCACGGACAAGGTCAGACAACAAGAAAGAATAAAGTCTCTTGGACCCAGCTGGAAGGAGAGAAACCTCACATACCCTTGCTTGGTCCCTCAAGTAGGATCATGACAGAAGAGAGAGGACAAGGCTGGAATTCAGCCAAAGCCAGGAGCTCCTGCCTCACACAAAGGTATTGCAAACCAGTTTGTCGAGGAGTCTAGAAGATGTTCAGTCCTACAAGCACCCTGACGACAAGTCTCAAGAGTAACTGTCTGTGACAATGCAATTATTACCCCATGCGAAACAAAAGCACTAAGAAAAAGAGCCCAGTACCTCCTGTCTTAGAAGAATCTCCAAACCTGGTCAGGCTCAAGTGGGAAATGAGGGTTCTCCATCCCCCAGGAAAAGAGAAGATTTGAATAATACCTCAGACCAAGGTCCTAAGATTGTTACAAAATGGGGGATGGTAGAAGGAGAAAACAGAAGTGAATAACACATCTGATCACTACTTTGGGAGAACAGCAGCTGATCCTCCCCAGACTCCAGGAGAGAGCGATGACAGTGAGCCCCAGCTGGGGAGATATCATTGAAATTTAGGCACCACAGCACTGAGTCCCTCTGCTCATCAAGCCTTCAGAGCGTGATTCAAGACTTACCAAGTCAATGTAGAGTCACACTGATTTCAGTGAGCTAATTAAGTCTTGAGTACTCATAAGCTTTACTGTGACCTAATCCCCATTAGAGCTGTAATTGTAGAGATTGATTTATCATTTGATACTGAAATTGGTTAGACTCTAAGCAATAAACTCTTTCTGACAAGGGTCTTTTTTTTTTTTTTAATAAAAAATGTATGTTGCTTCATAAAAGTTAACCTTTTGGAGGAACATAGAATTCTACTGAAAAGTTTTCTGCAGGAAATTATTTTAATGGTATTTTGACTGTCAAAATGTTTGTCAGAATGAAAGTTCAGCATTTTTTCATATACTTACACTGCACTTACACTGTGAACTTAAATTTAAAAGGTTACAAAATCTTCTCAGAAATAGAAATTGCAGCCCCTGGCAGCTCTATTCCCAAGAGCTGCTGTAACCCCCTGCTGTGTCTGTGCTTCATGCTCGCTTCCCTGTCTGGTCCACAGAGGAGGAGAGTCTGCTGAAGTTGCCAAAAAGAAGCTTTTGCCAGAAGTCCCACCTCCTCAAAAGTTGTTCCATAAGCAGTGGAACTGTTGAAACCTGTTTTCCTATGATTTGGTGCCCTGCAGCCAGATTCTCACGTGCCTAACAAGGTGCTAGACCTTCCCTCTGAAGGTTTTCCTACGTCTGGGGTGTTATTCCAGTCTTTACCCATGTGAGTTCCTTCCCGCCTACCGAGAGACGGAGTCGACTTTCCCTCCCCATCCACTCTCAGGAAACCATCAGGATGCAAACTGCCATCTCTGCCAAACTCAGCTACAAGAGACCAGCAGGTTTAGAAGTCATGACAGTGCACAGGCAGGTGCATGCATATGCACACACAAACATCCCCCCTGCTCGTAGCCTGCCTTCCTAAGGAAACCAGCCTAAAAATAACCAGCTGTAGTTGCAATGTGAGCTGTGCCTCTGCTCCCTGTCAGTATGCATTAGAGCACTTCTTAATTTCACATTTCCGTGGCTTGTCTCAAAAGAAAACCTGGTATTTCTCCTGTGATCTTCTCCTAGCTTCTTTATATTTTTACCACTGTATATTCATACTGTTTTCTGTGTCAGAGCAGTCCCAAGACCACAATATAGGCTTAGATATTCTGCATTCAAATTCTTTGCTTAAAGTACTTTATAAGACATGAATTTTAATAATTGTTAGAACAGTACATTTTATTTTTAACCTGCAATGTAGCTCACTTTATATGCAACTCAGGCAGAAATCTACAAAAGGTAATTTAGCTGTTAACTGGCACAGTTTATATATACCAGCAAAAATGCACTGTCACTAGGAAACTCTATATTTAGTAACTATGTAGCAGAAGGAGTTAAAAGAGGTCTTTTTTCCCCTTCACAGAAACTATTTCTGTAGACTGGATCTGGTAAATGCAAAGTAACACATGCTAAAGACTCCTGTGCAAATACTTCTGGTCTTTTTTTTTTTTTACATGTTTATATAGTAATATTTGAGATCTTCTATATGGTCTTGCATTGAAAGCCACAATTAGAAGTTTGCTGTCTGCTTTTAGCTGGCCACCATACCCTCCTCTGCAGCATTGTGTTATTTGTGTTTCTCTGACAGCATGAGCCTCACAAAAAGTGCCTTTTTATTTTGTCTTTCCATACAGTAATAGTTCTTCATCATCACAGAAATCCAATATAAGCTACTTATTTTCAACACATTCTGTAACACAGAACCTTTGCTCACAAGACAGACTTCTGGAAAAATAATAATCCTGTATAATACATCTAAATCCCTCCTGATCAGCAGTATATTCCCAAATAATTTCCTTGATTCAGCCAAGTTTCCACTCAGAGGCACAAAATCTGGAGGGGAGAAAGTTGAGCTGTCCAGGTGGCACAGACAGCATTTCACATCATTCTAGCAGCTCAGGAGCTCCTGCTTCTCCTCACTGTCTCAAGTTCAGGGGAGGGACACGGACAGAAGCCGAACTGCAGTGTTTGCTCAGCATCAGATCTCCTTACAGCAGACCAGAGCCCCAAATATTTAATGCATCGCAAGGGAAGGTTCAAACACAGAGCACCAAGAAAGAAAATGGTGCAGTTATAGCACCAAAGCACACTGTTTTTGTTTATGTTTGCCAGAGCTTTCAACTGTTTATCAGAATGGCAACAGATGGCACAAGGCAAACGCACGCACTTTTTCACAGTTTCCTACAAAACGAACAGATGTCTTCATTACATGCTACATGACCGCGTTTAACAAAATGTGACAAGAAGCAGAGGTAGAGAAAAATGGCATATCCCTTTCCTAACCTGAATTGCCTCTTGGCACAGATTTGAGTTGTGCCTGAGCATGGGACTGAATGCACAAGAGGGAACTCGGAGCGATTTTCACTTGTCTCTAATCCATCGTATCCCGCGTGCGTGGGAAACAGAAGCAGGGACTTTGGGCTGGTTTCCTTCAAGTCAAGATGGACACAGGAGATGTTTCCATCGTGTCTCCTTAGGAATGTTTTCAGGGGATGACAGTGCTCACCCGCATGAGGAGAGCCCCTCCAACAGAGCCCCAGTGAACCTTGACACCTTTTGTCTCTGCCAAAAAGGACACGTAAGCCACAGTCCAGTGCTGCTGGGGCCACAGACAGCCCTTGTCCTGCCCAAGCACTTCCAGAGCCTCAGCAAGAAGATACAGCAGACCAAAACAGTCAAAATGCTAAAGGTTTCTGTAGTGATGCAAGTGAGTAGAGCACCATCAACAAAATAAATCTGTTCTGAAAGCAAGGCCCATGTTGGGTTAAATACTGCCGGTCTCTGCTCATCTGAGTGGCTCAGCAATTCCAGGAAATGCATGTCTTGCCACACAAGGAGGGATAAGAGCATGAAGGCTTGCTGTGTACTGGAGGTCAATGTTTTCAACATTCATTTTTGCTAACTGCTGCTCCAGAAATCAGACAGACTTTCTTTTATTTTCAAATCAGCTAAAGAAGAAATGGAGAGAAGTGTTCAGCTTTGGTGGGTAATGGGCACTTGACATCCACTCACTCAGGTGTTCTGTAACTAGCCACGGTTCTTAGCAGAGAGTGAATCAGAGTAAAATCACAGCTGACGTGAAAATTTTACAATAGGGCAGCAGACATTCATATATTTTATTTTGTTTCTGCTGAAGAGAACAAGGCCAACCATTTCAGACAGCTCTTCAAGTTAGACTGTAGACAAAACTTGCAAACCCAAGTTCACTTGTGACTGTAAAGGCAGGGACAGAAGCAGAAAGGTCTGCAGCAAAGCACAGCCTTGTCATATTTCTTCCAGCTGGAAGCTTTGAACTGCTTCCATGCAGAACTATACACCAGCCTCTTAAAGAAAATTTCAGACTCTTCATAATAAAACCAAAATCTGTCTCCAAGCCAGGCTGTCACAACACAGTGGGAGGACAAATCCATAGTGAACAGAACAGACTTTGCAGGCACTTCTCTTTGCCCACAATAGACACGGTTATAAAGGAAGAGACTGAATCCTGTCCCTCTTCCCAGAGCTTCTCCAAATGGGCCAACACAGTGGAATCTCTCATATTGTAACATGCTAAATCAGCTAGTCAGGGTTTTGTCAGGCACCAGCTGTGCCAGCGAGGCAAATTCTCTTTCCAACACTATCTCCTAGTCTTGCTGGGTGAACCTCAGAACTGACTGTCTTTCTTCCTGCACTTTGAAGGGCTGAACAGTCCCCATGAAGGGCTTTATAGGGTCAAGATAACAGTATATAAATAAACACCGGCAGACTCCCCTTTTGGGAGATGTTATCTGCCAAGAGACAGAGGCCCAGGATCTCCTTCATGTGGTACCAGCTCACCTCAAAGGCCCTGAGATATCTGCAAATTTGCCCATCTTGACCCATGCTGTTGGCCCGCAGCATTGTGCAGTGGGCTTCACAAAGTCATAATCCAACACGAAAGAGAGAAGGCTCCAGAGTTCAGTGCAATAAAGTAGTCATCAGATAAAAGTAGTGATCAGCTGCGTATAATTTATCAACACCTATTGCACCAATGAGCTGTTGGTCAGGCTGATTGACACGGCCTGGCACACTGACATGTGGCATCCCTGAGCTGCCCCCCTCATTCCAGATAGGGCTGGATCCTGCACAGTGCTGTGACAAAGGTGGGCCCTAATAGCTCCTAAGGGCCTAAAGTCCACAGAGCAGCCATCTGCTTATTGCTCCTCATTTTACCCTGCCAGAGGCAAAACTGACTGCAAGTCACCCCGGGAGAATAGTTTCCCCTCAGTCACAGGGGGTTTTATGCAATGCAGTCCTCTTCTACTCACCCATGGCTGGCTCTACCAAGACAGCAGAGACAGCCTTTGCTGCTGGTAAAATTCTCCCACATAAAATGAAATATCCACAACCCATCTACATTCCCGTTTCCAACATCAGGAATGACAGCCCGGGTAAATCCTTTGGCTTTCAGATAACTTGTGCTCAGCCTAGCAAAACTCCATTCCTAGCTAGTTAGGAAGACACCAACCAGACTTTTACTTCAGAATACCATTTTCAGGAGTTGATCCTGTGCTGATGAGAGGCCATAGGAGCTTTCTCAAGGATTTCAGCAGATAAAATCAGTCCCTCTGGTAGCATGAAAAACAGAATGTGATTGCAGGATGACTACCATCCCCTGAGGAGAGAAAAAATATCAGGATGCAGCAGAGCAGGAATTCTCCCAAGGAGCAAGGAAGAAAGCATTTGTCATGTTTTTAGGCAGGAGCACTCTCACCATTCTTTCAGCCATTTTATGACTTTAATGACTGACTTCTCATTGTCTCAGCAGCTTGCAGAATTTTCTCCTCCCTTCCCCTCATCTCCACCCTGAAGATTTCATCTGCAGCTGCTCACAGAGGTATTGTCCATCTGGAAGGCAGTGGCTGCTAAACCCAAAGTTTCTTGTGGAGCTACTGTTCTTAGCAAATGGCTTCTCACAAGCCTTATGTTCATCACCAGTTCTCTGGGACTCTTCCTAGTGGCATCTGGCAGCCCCTGCAGCAATAAGAGATCACACAGGGTCTCATTAGCAGCGCAAGGCACTTCCCAGCAGGGGCTCTGTGCATCAGTTGCAGTGATGTCCTTAGTATTTATGTCCTGAAAGAAAGCTTAAAAATACAGGCGGTGGTGACACAGAACACTTCTCACATGTGACTCTAAAATCTACAGCAACAGTCTCACCAACTGCACAAAAAGGCAGAAACCCAAATCTATCCTACATTTGAGTGAATCTCTATGTGTCTGTGAGCACATTTAATGCAACCCTCAAAACTGTTCTTAATGCACTTACCTCTGCACAGAATATTGAAAGTTCAACTGTTTCCACAGCACTAAAAGATTTAAAATCTTCTTTCTAGTGAAAGGAGACAGGGATTGAAAGTAGATGATCTTTAAGCTCCCTTTCCACCTAAACCATTCTATGATTCTATGAAAAGCCAAACATAACAGAGACTTCAAATGTCATCAAGTGGCTAATTTCTGCATGTGTCTAAACTATGACTTGGCCGTCCTTCCCACCCAGCCCAGAAGTCATTGTGCACCTCCTTATCTTAGCCAAAGGTTCATTGGAGTAGCTGTCCTCATGTTGGCTCCTTTGAAGAGAGACAGAGGTGGGTACATCACAAATCACATGGTTTTCAAACAAAAAACTACTGATTAAAATATTCACTTCAGAATAGGACATCTAGATTTGAGGTTCTCTACAACCTGAGACTACAAGCTCCGTTCCTCTCTTTACTCTAATGAGTCTCTTCTCCATTAAGCTAATATTTCTGCCTAGCTATCTACATCTTACCTATCTTGCCAGAACTCACAAGAATAACAAACAGGACCAACCTACAAGCCAGGAAGCACAAAGAGCTGTGACAGGGAAGCCCTGCCATCCCTGACATCATTCATACCATCTGCAAAGAGACCCTTTGATGCTCAGATTACACCTCTGCAGCACCAGAAGCTGTCTTTGTTGTTGTTTTAAACCAATTCATCTGTACAACCGCACACACTCTAATGGATACATTGAGGAAAATATGTGTAATCTGGCTTTTGCTTCAGCATTTTCCCCAATACACAGGAGGGGAAGGGTCTCTGGCATTGGCATCTCATTGGTAGAAAAGTCAGAAGGCCGGATAGCTTGAATTATCCAGACATATCAGACATTCCTCTTGGAAGGAAGGCCACCACAAGCATCCTGAAGCAAAGTTTCTCCTTCAGAAATTCAACCCTCCAATTCGTCTTCCTCCAAAAATACTCTGCCCTATGAGCTATCATCAGCTACAAGTGAGAAAAGACCATCCACAATTTGTTACATCTTTTGCTCAAAGATCACTGTGTAATGAAGAGTGAGACCAAACCAGACAGCAGGTCTTCTGTAAACTGAGCATTTGCTTACACACCAGAAAAGGAGCTCATAAGACTATGTTTAACACCATCTGGGGATCCTTCCATACAATATTACTATCAATAATAACAGAAGCCTAGCTACAGATTGTTGTACTCTGTGACAGCTAAATATATCAGGCCTAATTAGATAACACAGGCCAAAAAGCAAAAATCTGCAAACACAAGGGAATGCAACCACAAGGGCCAGGAAGATGAAAGAAACGCTGCAAATTAAGTGAAGGGATGAACCTGGGTTGAAATCACCAGTCTCAACACCATAACTGAAATTTAGGAAAGGTCACCTCTAAATAAGGAGCCTGGTTTGAAGTGCACAGCTGGGGTCTCTCTGTGACTCAAACCAGTGAGCAGGCTCCAAACACTCCTCAGAGCTAGAAAGAATGCACTGGGGAATTTACCTCAGCTGGTGTATATCAGCCTGGCTCCATTGGCTTCAATTAGCGTGATGTTAAATCTCCAGTGTTGACTTCAGTGGGATTACAGTGATTTACATCAGCTGAGAGCCAGCATTTCACTTTTAGGCAGACTCTTCTGTAGCATCTTCATTAGTGGAAATTCCATGTAAAGAGAAGAAAAGCAGACATACTCTGTTCTTACATCTCCACCTCCTGTGATGGGTATATCACAAATGCAAGAGATAGACTGGCAGCCAACTATAATTAGCTGTGTTTTGCTGCAGTTCAATCTGTGGTTACAATTACCCTTTCTTTGCTATAAAGATCTAGCTAAGAATTGCTGGAGCCACTCCTTCCCCTTCCTGCCTCTCCCCTTTATTTAACAGCTCTAAACGCAGGTTTTCGTAAAGGCACAAGGTTCTTGCCCTTTCCTGTGCATGCACAGCTGGCAATTATTGCTAGCAGCCAGCCTTCCCACTTCCCAGCTCCTTCTTCCTGCCTCTTTTCCCTAAATCTGTAAGCACAGGAATAACTACCATTTTGCTGGATGTCGCACATGTATCCCAGTTTTGAATTCTACAAAATACTTAAATCCAGTAAACTGTGAAACATGCAACGAGACACCGTGGTCCTCCCACAGGTTGCATTGCCAGATGTTGCTGGAAAACAACATTCTGGTTCCTCCCAAATTCTAGATGAGCCACTGCTTGTTAAACACTGAAAATATTATCTGAAACACACAAATAATGGCCTTCTGAGGAATCCAGGGAAGGCATCCATATTTCCTACTTCCAGGTACCCAGTCTCAGTGGTGTGCTTAGTGGAGACTTCAGAGACGATTTAAGAGCTAAACTAGGAGTTTACCTCTCCCCATGGGATATATAACATGCCTAAGCTCATAAATTAGGTACCTTTATTAGAATGCCTTAAGATGGTATGAATATTCTCAAAATACCTGTAAGATCCATTTCCCCCCTGAACTCTTTTTATTGCCTGACAACATGAATCAGACAAAGTGAGGAACTTTGCTTAGTCCAGGGTTCTCTTAAAATATGAAGACCTTGAGATTTGCACAGCTGTTCAGCATTGGGTCCTGCTGCCCAGTACCAAAACTGTGTTTTGGGTGGAATTATGTAAATCATGGACTTCACATTTCCTGGTCAATTTGAAGTGGTTTCAGACTGATCTAAAGTGAAAGTTTGAAAGTCTCAGTGAAATTGGCTATTTAAAATACTTTTTTCAGCCTGAAACAAAGGATTTCTTTCCAATGTTGTTTCAAATTTACATTTTGCTACGATTTGTCACAATGTTCTAAGGTTTAACTCAAAAATGTAGCATTTGAACTTTAAAAAAGTTCTCTTATGACTCATTTTTTATCTGAAAGTGTAAGAGACCAAACCCAGGTCTGACTAACATGTCTAGTTTCCTCAAAAATTCATTTTCAGTAAATAAACAGGATGTTTAAATGAAAAACATGCCACTCCAATTTGTGCATCAGTGAAAAATACACACATAAAGGTCCCAAAATCTTATCCTTTATCTGTGCACAAACAGAGATGATTTCCTACCAGCTACTGGTCCTCTAAGGACTACTTTGAAGAACAAAGTTTCTCTATGACCCAGCCAAATGCCCCTCAGAAGGAGAGTTGATTTAACACAGAGAATGGCAAAATTCATAATCTGTCACCTTTTCATAGCTTTTTTATATTCTTGACTGATCTAAGTACGGAACAAAGTCACATAAAAGCTCTAGTATAAAAATACCTCCTTTACTGGGACAGGCTGTGACTTGGCTACAGGAAAGGTGCAATAATTTTTCCTTGTACACATGCTTTACAAGCTACGATGCCTCAGATTCTCCTGTTTCCTTGTTTCTTCTTCTATCTTCCTACCCTCAAGGGACTAATACCCAGCCACTCTTTCCTGGAAAATAACAAGAAGCATTCTCTCCATGGATACAAAGCTCTCCTTTCCGGTAATTAAACAATATTTTCAATTCAATGGGATGTGGAGGATGGATTAAAACTGACTGTGGAAGGAAATAAAAGTGCACACACTACTTAGAACTTTTGAAAAGCATAGTTCTATACAAAAATATTCATATTCCCTCAGATGAACTTTGTTCCTTCCTTACGTATTCGTACAGCAGTTTTCATCTCACAATATTGAGATTTAAGACTCACTCCCCAGTTATTGGTCATCATCTCCTATAGAGCTATTAAGCCCAAGAAAACACCTTTTTATGTCAAGAATAACTTCTTCCTGGAGTGTTTCCTAGGTAGTTGATGGGTGGATGAATTTACTTAGCTAGGAAAATGTCACTGAAATATCAGACGCACTGACCATTTCAGTTGTTATCATTTCATTGTTACTATTTATTTATTTCCCCTGTAAGCTTCCAGTTTTCAGGACTTTTCCTCCTTCCCTCCTCCTCCTCCCACAGAGCTCACAGATTTTTCCTCTAGTTTTGCATCATGCCACTTTCCAGTCATGATTTGCATAACACATTACTACTCTGCCGTGTTTCTAAGCCTCAAAAACATAGTAATTTTAATTTTAACAGTACAACTGAATTTAGCTCTTCTGAAGGTGTTTAGTTTAAGTCAAATATAAGTGGGACATTTTGGCCTTCTTGCAAGACAGTCATCTGCAAATGACATCAAGAACTACCATTCAGCAGCTGCATCTGAAAAAAAGGAATATGCATTTATGAATAAAATTGTCAGAGACCAGGGAGAGAGGAGGCATGGATGATAGTCAGAGAATTCTCAGTTTGTTAAAAATCACAGGAGAGGATAGGAAATGTTCTGCTCTGAAATGACATACTGACCTACAGGAGCAGCTAAAAAATCATGCAGATTTTGTAATTCTAGTTCCTCTTACTTGTCCTTATAATTCCTCTTACTTGTCTTTTGAGTAGCTAAATATAGATCCTATTTCCATGTTTTGAGAGAGAGAAGGAAATCAGACTCTTGGCTGGTCACATGACTCCAGGAAGTTGAGATTCAAGAAAAAATATTAGATCTTCTGACAAATCATGTGGATATTGACTCAAGTACAGGTTGAAGGGTGCCCTGAGCAACCTGATCTGGTGGGTGATGTCCCTGACCATGGTGGGGGGAGCTTGGATCTACGTGATTGATGTCCCAACCATTTCATGATTCTGTGATTCCATGGCTCACTGGAAGTGCAGCCACGCAGAGCTCTGAAAGAGCTACGCTATAACAGCAATGAAGCAAAGAACATTGTTCTACTCTTCATATTTTCTAGCCTGAAAAGGAGTGGAGGAAGCTCCAGAGCTTCTCCCCTTAAAAATGGCTTGTTCTTTAATGTCTCCTCTATTTCTCAGTCTTATATCTCCCCTCTTCTGACTCCTCCTTTCTTAATTTCTTTGTTTCTTCCTCAGTGATCTCACTCCAAGTTCAAACGTGATTCCTTCCCTGCTCTCCTGCTGCCCAAGGCCCCATCTCAGGGAGTCAAGGACAACTCCTGCTGCCATCACCAGACCTTCCCAACAGCTCTGCTAGAGCCTGTGGCTGTGCCCTTAACCTCCCTCTCCCTCTAAGAAACCTTAATGACCTTCTGAGTTTACTTCGACAGAAAAATAAGGGATGCTCATCATTAGGTAGATTTTTTTCCCAATTATTGTCTTCACCCTATTGACAGTTATATCTGTTTTTGGCAGGCCTGTAATTACATAAGAATTTAATACAAACTCTGTTTTTAAGGTTATATATTGAACACTTACCTAGGAGTTGGAGAGACTTGTAATCCAATGAATTGCATGAAACTAATAACAACACTAATATTTTGTACACATCTCAAATATGTCTCCCTGCCATGTCAAATGTTTTAAAATTCTTGATCGTTAACTTTTTTTTAAAGAGTGCCCATTAAAAAAAATCTTTTCTCTTTCTTTAATCCTTGCCTCTGTGTTCTCTATTCAACATTTTTAATGGCCTTTTTTCTAATACCGCATTCACCTCAAGTGACATTAAGCTGATGTAATAGAACCATTTTAATCAGTAACAATCAATTTTATTACTATGAAAACCTTAGGGACAGAACATTAAATACATACCATGTAATTAGTTTTGATAAAACAAGCCTTCATCTTAGCAAATCAAATATAATGAAAAGGGAATTTAACAGCTATAAAAACCTATGGCATAAAGTAGGTGTGAATATGGATTCTATATGCACAGCAGTATAGCAGCATGTTTCATTTTATCCACACACATAATCCATGTGAGGGCAAAGATGAATTCTGGAAAGTCTTTGGAAATGAAGGCATGCCCCAAATGTTCTTTTATTGATAATATCTACTTTAATTGCTTTGTTTATAAGCTACAGCAGTGGCTGAATCTTAGAAGAGAGTTCAGCCTGTGAGAAGGCTGCAAAAGCCCTTATTGAATGCACTTATTGATGCAATGAAACCAAGATGAAAGGCAGCACTGAGGAAAGCAGAGTAAATATCCACTACCTAGCTAGTGATAGAACCAGAGTTTCTACCTCTGTATTTATTCACAGGGTAATTAATATCTGACATGGTTCTGCATCCTCTGTGCCACTAAGGCTGGAAGTGTTTACAAACAACCATTAGTCCTGTGTCAGGAGAGCAGGCTGGGCACATAGCAGCCTCCCCTGTAGGCACAGACCAATATTTCTCCAGCAACCAGGAATTCCAGCTGAGGTCACTAGCAGCACGAAGGCACTTTGTTCTGTTTCTCACAAGGACCATGTTCTTGTGCAGCTCATGATATTCCTCGAGCAGCAACACTTAATAGGACTGAGGGGATTTGGTGACAAATTTTTCTTTTTCATTAGCCAGCGGTTGTTTTGTTTGAAATTATTTGGAAAATATAAATAATGTTTCCACACTTAGTAATGGTCCACTGGGGGCATATTTAAGTTGCAATTCATCAGCCTGGAGTTTTACCGCACAGAGCGCAACACGAGCTACAGAAACAGTCACTGAGACAAGGGCTTTCCAGCCAGGATACAGCAGTCTCCTACTCCAGCCTTCTCTCCTTCATTTCTTGGCCAGACGACCTCCTGGTCCTTGGGAAAGACTCAATTCGTTTTTCAGATAGCCATTAAGATTACTTTGTACTATTCCACCCCAGGGGAACTGAAGAGCTGCACCAAAATCCAGAACAATTGACAATATTTTCTTCTCAACAGAAAATTGGATTTTCTACTAAGCTTAAAATCTCTTCAAGGAAACTTGATTGCTTCAGAAAGTCTTCTGATTCTAAATCAGTTTTCCCAGAGCAGATTTTGATTCAATATTTTCAAGGGTTTCTCATTAAAAAAAACCAAAAAAACAAAGCTTCAAAACCAAAAAAGTCCTTGCAACTTCCCAGGAAAAGTTCTTCACTAAATTCTATCTATAAAGATTACAAGTATTTACTACTTTCCTCAACTCTTGCAACATGAAAACAAGGCATTTCCTAACTAGTTCTACTCAAGCATTTTCAGGTCCTGGTTTGTCTCACTCTTCCCCACATAAATCAGGAACCACACTGTAGCCAAGAGGCTGTAACTACATCTGATGGAACCCTTCACAGTTTGTTAAAAATATCCTCTGCAGAAACCAAGGGATCTGATGCAATGGAAACGCCGCGGCCCAAGAACTGAGGAAACACACCTGAGTTTGGGGAACTGCAAACGGTGTGGAGTTCCAGGTCTGGGAACAACTCGTGAGATGGCTGGTGTCAGGGCTGAGGATGGGGTTTCCTGAGCCTCTGGGTCTGGGACATGGCATCCAGCTCATCACTCCAGGGCAGAAGAGCCTTGGTCTCCGAGCCACGGCCATGGGATGGGACGTGGGACTTTCGGAGTCAGAGGTTCCAAACGGCCTCACGGGCTGCTGGCCCAGCCCTGGGCTAGATCCCTTCTGCAGGCTGCCCCAAAAGCAGGGGTCCTGGGACAGCAGAGCAGCAGCCCAAGTGGATTGGTCTCAGACAGAGAGCTGGGGCTCTGAAAGCCTGACTGGCACTGGCAGCAGTCCAGCCACAATTCCTGAGACACAGAGCAGCTGCTACCAGCAGCAAAACTGACAAGATCATCGATTTCTCTGAGAAGCTGCAGCATCTGGGGAGCAGATTTCTTTTCGGAAACGCTGTGTGTTGATGTGTCGAAAACAGTCTTTTCTTAGGTTTTCTGGTTCATGTGAAGTAAAGAGGAAGGCTTGTTTTAGACTGAGAGGGAAAAAAAACCCACCACAGTTTTCTGCCACCTGGAAACCCTGGGGGTTTAGCTGTCTATATTTGGCTCAGCCTATGTCTGATGAAGGAAAAGAATTGGGCTGAGAATCCTGCAGGATCAGCCTGACCCATCCCTTTGCTGTGCCTTATTATCCTTTTGGCTGGGGTTGCTCCCAGCCTCGTGTAGGCCAGGTCAGCTCCACCAACAGGGACACGCAGTCACATCCTCAGCCTTGTGTTTCGCTGAAATAATGGTGACTCATGCACAGGGATGAAATTTTCCCAAGTCATTGCAAGTCCCACAAGCCAAAAATAAATGTTCGAATGAAATGTTTGACACTCAAAACTGAATTCTCGATTCAAGGTGACCTTGCAGTTTTTATTAATGCTTTGATCACCTCCGTGTCTACGAAATGACACGATTCGATCACCATGTGTTACATCCTCACATTTACTCATACCTCAGAGGGCCTAATTTGTGCCTCTGATGTATTTCTGAAGCAATTTCTATGGAAATATATTTTTTAAATTCCTTTAAGTGTATAAATTTTATTATTAATCCAGCATACTACTTTTGTTTCATTGTTCTTTTTTTTCCCTTTTCTTGCTGTTAGAATACGTGAGAGGAAATTTAAGCTGATGAGCCAGTAGGAATGTATCACCTCTTTATAACACTGAAAGACACATTCTGTTTCCAATCCAGACCGTGTAAAGATAGGTGCTTAAATTCCTGCAGTTTGATACTTCAGGATGAAAATCCTGGTTTTGCCAAAGTCAGTAGCAAAATTCTTACTGATTTGAATGGGGTAGAATCAAACCTAGAGAGTGATGACAAGGCACCTCTGTTCAGCACATTGGTCCCTCCTGTTATCTGTGCAACACATGGAGTTTGTTGATAACTTAATAGGAATAAAATATTCATTGACATTTTTTATGTGTGTCTGCATATGCACTGCAGCTGGATGAACAAGTCATCATTCCAGGATCCTAACTTTTTGTCTGATCACAAATTACCAGCCAAGGCAGTGATTTTCATCACTTTTATTCTATTTTTCCTAAACGTGCAATGGATCAGTTTAGGAATGCAAGCTGCACTTTGTTACTAGCTCACAAATAGCCTGTTCATGTCTGCCTTGATCCAAGAGAGAACTTAAACCTGTCCCCAGAAGGGGTTACATAAGATTTAAAATATTTCCTTGCATAGCGACCTGTGTGTGCTGGCTGGACACAACAACTCACGCATCCCAGCTTCACTAACAGACCTCACAGTTCCCTCACGGGATCCAAGAATGGAAAAGTTGTACAGGGAAGAGTGGTAACCTGTCTCCAGCAATGGACTACAGCAGATATATGAGGGAGAGTTCTAAAATAGGGCATTGAAACACTTCAAGAACACACCCCTGATCACCAGCAGCCTGAGGCTCAGACCTCCAGCAGCAGAGGGGCTTGAGGTGCTTTGCTGGTGTTTACTAAATCTGTGTGCATTTCTCCTCCACTCACTTGCCCAGCCTCCCCACGAGCTCATATGAACTCCCAGCGACCAGAACATCCTGCAGCAGGGAGTTCCTCAGCTTCACGTCACATTACAGGAGAAGACACTGACTTTCGCTACGCCCACCACCCAAACAGGATGTGGACAGACAAGGCCTTAAAAAAGCTTAGGAAATATTTCAGACTCTTGAATAGAAAAGGTTATTGTTTCTCTGCCAGAGCAGTAGAAATAACACGCTGTCAAAGGTGAGGGACACTGCACGATCCCAACTTTCTCACTGCCCATGGGTAAATCAGTGCTCTTACATTTTCCTTATGTACTCCCCATGTTATAAGTAAATTTCAGAAAGGCCATAGTATCATTTGTTGTACGAACACTCTCATGGATAATTATTTACTGTATATTTGCTACAATTTCTCCTTTCTGCAGAAATTATGGAGGGATAAAATCTCACTTTCTCATCTGTTCACAAACAAACCAATAAGCAAGGCTGCAATTGCAGCCACTAGAAAATCAATCACTGACATTTCAGCTGGTTTAGCTCATTTGGAAGGACATACATGGATATATTTGTGCTGTATTTGCCTAATTCTAATACACATTCACGTGCCTGTATGCATTTCCATGTCAAGTTGCAGTAATTAGATCTATGAAATACAAACAGCCAGGGTTTTATGGTGTTCTTCCTCCCTTCCTCCTCAACACTCCTACACTAGTAACTAGAAATAAATACACAGCAACACGAGAAAACGGGGGAAGGGAAGGTTTTAAAAATGATCTACTGACTTCTGCATGGAGGGGCTGGTCAGGGTAGTACCAAACCCTCTCAGGGAAAACTTGCTAAGTGGATTTACTGTACCAAGGTGACCCAGCATGCTACTCCTTAATTACCAGTACGTGATGTGACATGTCACAGCACAGCTGTGGTGGCACTGTAATATACATCTGTCTCCAGCCAGCACCACCCTAAAAAAGCAGTTTTCACAATAGATGTTACCTCCCTCTGGAAACAGGGTTCAAAGGAACAATGGTTTTGGCTTCATCCTGGGTGAAATAGCAAAGGGAAAGGGTAATACCTACACGGCACCTTTATTACGTGGGATTTAGCTAGGACTTAAGAAATATGATGAGCTAAACACTTTTGATAGCTGAAGCACTTAGGCTTTCAAATTAGCCATGTTTGTTTTAGAAAGATCTTCAAATAAAACTGGGATGAATTTCCTTCTCCTGATCAGAATCCAGTGTCATTCATTTTCCCTTAAAACAAAGAGACACGGCAGGATCGGAGGGAGCTGCTGTAAGCATGTCCAAAACCCAGGTGTGCCTGTTTGTGTGTCTGTGTGTTTATTAGTAGACAAAAGAATTATTATTGGAATACAGCTCTTGCTTTTTAAAGGCAATCTGGCTTGGGAACCCTTCCACCAGGAATCAATATGCAAATGCTGATAAAGATGTTACCTAAGGTACAAGCCAGATCAAAGCAATGCTTGCAAAACTCGACTCCACTTTTTGGCAAAGGTGCTGATGGTGGAGAGGGATTAAAAATAAGTAGGGCATAATAATTCCAGTGTGAAACCCCACTCCTTACGGGTAACGCACCAACCCACACAGAAGATTGCTGAAATGCTGAAACCAGCTAGACTGGCAGGGCTGATAGGGGAAATGGAGTCCATCACACTGAGACCTCAAACGGGGTCAGATAGCACAGGGATCCGCAGGCTGGGGCAGGGAAGGTAAGAGGATAGCAGGAGATCAGATACCAGGGAGTTTATAGCTGGCCTGCTGCCAGCAGACGGGTCAGAGGCAGAAAAGGACACAGTGAAGGAGAAGAGGGAAGGCATTGTCCAACAGGAAGATGCATTACTTGGGTTCTCTCTTCTCTGGAGGCTGTCATTCAAGCTACTTCGGTACTTGCAGAATGCAAAAGAAAAGGTGCCAGCAGTGTTTTAGCTGTCTGGTTGGTCTAGTTTTAGTTAAGGCTTCTTTGCTTGATATTTAGCAAGTCTGGTCTGAACCCCCAGTTCTTTTAACATCATAGGCCTGATATGGTTGGACTAGATGATCTTGAAGGTCCTTTCCAGCCTTGATGATTCTGTTATTCTGTGATAATTGCACACAAATTGTGTCAAATAAGCAATACACCATCCACCTTCATCAGAAGATTATCTGCAACCCAACAGATTCCATATTCTAAATCAGAAGATGGAGTCTGAAGATGTTCCCCCCAGTAAAAGTATGCCTTATAGGTCTTCTCCTGTTACAGCCTCAGAGGTGCAAGAATGAGGCAGGTTCTCAGGAAGAGATGTCTTTGAAAAATAAAATAAATAAGTAAATAAATCTCTCACACATAGATGCAGCTGGAAAAGGCCCTGCAGCTTGTCTTCAGGTCTTAGACAGAAGCAAAAACTTCAGGCTAAAACAATTCTGAGACAAATGTCCCGAGATTCACTTAATTGTAGGAATTGCCTGCCACCCCACTCTTTGATAAATGCACGACAGTACTCAAAGCTGCCTGAATGACAAGCTATACTAAAAGGTAGAAGGTGAGAGAAATTTAGAGAATTAAAAAAATGAAATCTCAGTCATATTAAGCAATCTTCCTTTTGAGTTGGAGGTCTCTTACACCGAAGTGTTCCCAGCAGCTTTTTTTCAGGGAGTAAGAATTGGGCTCATTGTCTTTTAAACAAGGTGTCAGGAAATAAATGTACATTGCACCTTTTATGTTTCTTCTCTCATTGTTCATATAATAATGAGCAGACGCTGTCACAGGACCCAGAAGATTACATTTCCCATCTGTTACAGACAGCATAGAGCAATGGTTTTACATTACCATGTAGGGTTCAGGACCTGTGTTCACAAAAGTCTATTAAGAATGCACACTGACAGGAGATTCCAATTAAGCAGCAGAGGAAAGGGGGAAAAAAAGCTGGAAAAAAGACTGCAAAATTTTGGCTTTAAGTCTTAATTTCCTGGAAAACCAGAATGCTTTGGGCTGGTTCTTCTCCAGGTGAAAATGCAGAGCACTCTGCACAGTAAGAACAGCATCAAGAATGAGGCTGGACACGTGGCCATGCTCTATTGTCCAAGAGAAATGAAAATCAGCCTCTTGTGTGACTTTGCGCAGAAAAGTCAATGAAACTTATTGACTGATTTAGTTCACCCAAACAGGAAGGTCAGGGACTCTGCTCAGAGAAGGCTGAGTTTGGATCACACCTGGTAAACAGGAAGGGCAGGGACCAGTGTGACAAGCCCAAACTGGGTATGCTGGAAACCAGCAAGCAAAATAGCAACAGGATGGGTCTGTCACCGCTTCGCAGGATACCTTATCCGACACAGGTCCCAGGAGGACAGGTGACCCGAAAAGCATGAACTCTAACACACAGCCTATGATATTCATCTCCTCCTTTAGTCTCTAGGCCACCGTGACAAGGCTGACCCTTTGTCCTGTTCTTGAAAAGAAACTGTCTCGGGAAGAGCCTCTGACATTAGCTCTGTGTCAAATTTATTCGCAAACGCCGGCTAAGGATCAAAATCCCCTTTCTTATTCCCTTTTTTGTGCATCTTCTGCTTTTCACTTTTAATGTATTTTGTAGCTTTTCTTTTATGTTCTGTTCAGCAAATAAAATAAAAAGCATCTAGTTTAGATGGCCCCTACTGGTCATTCTCCAAAGCTACTGTGAGTGTGAGATGCAGGAAACATCTGGACCTAACACTTGAAGACATGGTTTAATGGTGGACATGGCTGTGGTGCTGGGTTGACACTTGGACTTGGTCATCCTAAAGGTCTTTTCCAGCCTTAACAATTCTAAGATTCTATGATCTTTTGTATTCCATATATATTATATTGCAAATACTTCTGGTTTTGTCATTTCCTCTGCCTTTAGGAAAAAGTCTGAAGGTGACTTTTTGAGCCAGAACTCAGCAAGGTGAAGTCTTTGCACTCAAACCCGTACCTGGTGTAGGTGTTTAATATGGCACAAGTGGCAGAATTTACATTGACCAGCATCAGTCTGTGCACACACCAAGCTCCCAGCCCATTTTACAGACTGGGGAGAGCACAGGGGGCTCGGAAGTTTGCTTGCAACCCTCTGCAAAACATGCCATGAGCATCCCAGGGCTGGTGAGAGGAGCAGTGCAAGAGTGTTAGTATTTACTCCCTTGCCATCATGTGACGCAGAGAGTCTGAACATCAAAAAAAGAGGTCACAGCCTTTAAAGCATCCTCCCTAAAGCTTCACTTGATGGGCAATCAACAGCAGTGCTTTTGAAGAGAGTTACATGACCAGAGAAGTTATGAAGCGAGGCAGCTGCTATTCCAGACACAAATGCTACAGATGAGCAGGCTCTGTGCTTCACCCTCCTGTGCCACTCAGGGGAGGGATCTTGCAGGGGAGCCTTGCAGGATTGAAAACTTTAAACTGCTCCTCGATCATGCACTCCATCTGCATACAAACCTGCTCCAGGCTTCAAAGCAAGGGCTACACACGGCCTGACTACACAATCAGGCTTTGTACACAAAAGATGAGTTAAAAATTAACTGTGCCGGAAAGAAGGAAAGAAAGGGGGTCACCTGGCCAAGCTGTGAGCACAGGAGCAAAACGGTCACAAGTAAACTTATTACACATAATATGGTCACATATGTTCACCAGGCAGAGCAGCCCCTTGCCCTCCTGGAGCAGGAGAACAGATGTCTCTGAAATCAAATCACCTAAGCAACCTGTATTTTCTGGGCATCACCTATTTTTCCCTTGCTGCCAGATTTGAAAGTCCAATTTGCCAGGATAATATACCCTGCATGGATGGAGGCTTTCAAAGTTGAAGCATTCGTCTCTTAGCAACTGGAGTGGAGGATCTTTTTTTTTTTCTTTCCCTTGATACCCACTGTGACATGTCGACTACTTAAATCTCCCCAAATAAAGATAAAGGACCAGATGTCATCACCACTCCCCCCATTCCAACCACATAATGCAAAGAAGAGAACTCTGTGGAGGGGTTAACAAAACACCATTACCTAGCAAAGAAGGAACAGCCCAGTCTGTATCCTACTGTGCAGTGGCAGAGTCCAGGGCAAGCGATACCCATAGGTGCTTGGTCTTTCAAGAGAAGTGACAATGCCAGGAGAGAAGGGACAAACCGTGTGCTGAGATCAGAGACTCATACTCCCTCTAACTCTGACGGAGAGAGTCCGGGCACTTAAACACAGAGGTCCTGGTTTATGGTAGATGTCCCTCAGGAGACAACTCAAGGCTGGGAAGAAAAGCACCTTGGTGAGGACATGGGCACTGGGAAGTGATGGGCAAACGTCATGCGTGGAATGCCACACTGTACTTACAGGGGAGGAGTAGCAATATGTTTATTGATATAAACCAGCAATTTAATGAAGTGTGATAGCAAATGAGACAGTGGTTTAACGAGGTTTGATGGCAAGGTACACCTGAGTATTTATTGCATAGAGGAAACAAAACTGTCAGGGAAACCCTCCCGTTAAGTCATGAGGTTCAGAAAAGATCCCCTTGTGTCCTAAACAGCTTCTCAAAGGAAAAATCAGCTGGATCCAGACTTAGTCCTATACTTGTTCAATAGTTTAAGACTAAGGGATTATATGTGCACAATCAATCCTTTATATCATTTAGCTAAGATTTCAAAGTCTGGCATGCTAATAATCACTTCCCAAGAATCTACTGTGGCAAGAAACCTCTCATCCTCAAGGAGTAACCTCGAGACGTGTCCTCTCGAGAAGATATTTGGTGTGCAGACTACTGCTGTGCAGGAGAGCTCTAGAGGCCCTGGGCTGTCAGCTATTTATGGGGTAAGATGATTGATTTATAGGGATATTGGCGAACAGCAAGACATGTGGTTCACCATTCCAGCCAGTCCTTGGTTACCACATTGCCATCCAGCCCCCCTGAGGTCCAGAGTGACCTGGATGCAGCCATCACCACCCTGCTGGTGGTTATGGCACACAGGGAGGCAGCTGGGAAGATCATGGGAGCAGCGAGCTCTGCAGAGCCAGGGAGCAGCAAGGGATGGCTGCTCCCTCAGGCAGGAACACCCAGGAGCAAAGGTGATCCAGCCCTAGCAGTGCTCTCACCAACAGGCACAGCCCCAAAGAGTCTGGACGTGGTGGGCAGAGATGGATCCTGGTGTCTATCCATAGCCCAAGACAAGTCCAGGCAGGTGGTGCAGCAGATCCAGGGGACAACCAGGGAGTCTAATCAGGAATAAATTGACCCAGGGCCATAGGCAGGGCTGGAAACAGAGCTATGACATGGATCCAAAGTCCATCCAGAAACAGAAGCCAAATCCAGGCCTAGAAACAATCTACCAGGTACATTCAGGATGTCCAACCCTGAGAGCAGATCCCTACAGCACAGCACCAAGGAGGTGGGTTCACCTGCAGCAAAGCTCATGCAGAAACTGAGGGCACAAGCTTGAGCTTTAATGGAGTCTCTGACAGAGGTATGAGTTCCAGGTGAGGCTGAACAGAGCCATTAAGGCTCATTAATGCCCTCAGAGCCGTGACAATCTGTTTGGAAGGACTGGGGTATGGACAGCAGAAATAGGGTATGGACGATATTTGAAATTTTTCCCCCATGCACACCTCTCTGCTGAATAATACCCTGCAGCGTTGTCCAGGTCATATTGTTCCCTGTTCTTCACAGGCAGCTTGTGGCAACAGGAGAGTACCCACCTCACAAAAATCACTGAGACTGGTGCCACAGAGCATCTTCTGCTCTGAGTCACGGGACTGGAATCCCTAGTGGACTGCCAAAATGACCCCAGTTTGGCCAAACCATGAGCATCCTCACCAGCCTTCCCTTCATATGGCACAGGTACCAACACGGGAAGCTCCTTCCCTACTGAAGGTACAGTACTAGCAGAGGTCCTCCCCATCTCCCTGTTCCCTTAGAGCTAAAAATCAGTGTAAACTCACAGACTAGCATATGGTGTGTCTGACACTACAAACACAGTTAAACTTGTCAGCATAATTTCAAGAGCATTGCAGGGATCTTTAGTGTAAATAGCAGGGATCTCCAGTGCAAGCAAGGGGAAGGTGGAACCTGAGGCGGCTGAGTCAAGCCTGGCATGAGGCAGGATCCCACACTGAATAACAGAAAATGGAGACATTTCCTCCTCTGCCTCACCCTCAATTGTGCTTTTAAATATCCCCGAGTGAAGGGATCAAGGGGTTCACATTCCTGGCTGGATTCCCAGCTCTGATTCAAGTGTAGAACTGTCCCCTACATAGATTTTTAATGGAGCAAAATACACCTGAAATAATTTGTACTGTAATTAGAAACCTTGCCTGCAATTTTAATTGAAAAAAAAATTATCTCTAATAAACAGAATCTATTATATCCTCACTGCTGTGCCAAGGTGTTTATTATGCTGTATTTTCAACCTCTGTTCAACCTGTGGAAGCTTTAACAAGAATGAAAATACATGATACAAAAATAAATCTATATCTACTTGTGTCCTTCTTTACACACACACAAGCACAGTAAAATGCAACTAACTTCAGCAACCAAACCTGGCGTAACATCTTCTTGTAATAAAGAGAGTGAAAAACCATGAAACATTCGCTTGCATGCGAAGAATAATACATTTTTGGATATTTCACCCTGAAAGCAATAGGATAAGCCAAAATTTTCTAGTTTAAGTTAGGAGATAGATATAATTCAATGGCACTAGTGGAAACTAGTCTCCTTTGCAGCATTGACATCTCACAGTAAGTCAACATGTGAGCACACATATTTAGTGATGTAGTACAGCCCCAGAACCAAGGCCAGTGTTCAAAAGTGCTTTAAAAACCCATAACGTCAAGTGATCTGCCCGGCCACGCTCAGCCAGCAGACTGGAAGCACAGTAGGATGTCAGCATCTCTGGCCAGTGAGCAATTGCACTGCTGAACTCTGAACAAGCAGCAAATGGACAGTGCAGTCCCAGCAAAAACCCTACGGAGAGTGACAGGTTCAGCCTAATGCACCTTTCTGCTTTTAGCCGTACTGGTTATTCCTCCAAGGTCACCTCAGCCTGGAGTTAACAGCAGCAGCTGTCTCAGAGAGCTTGTCTCACATCTCCCAGTCCTTCTTTTATGGCTGGGAAGTGGCATTTGGGATGGCCACCCCACAAGTGAGCAGTACAGGGATGTTCTGCAGGCCCTGCCCTCTGCCTGAACACCAGCTGGGGCTGAGGAATCTCAAGAAAAGTTCTTGAGCTGCTCTTGCACAAGAAGCTCATGTGCCTTATCCCTTCTGAGAGCCTTATAACTGTACACATGGGAAAGACACTTCCCAGACCTAAAGAAGGGCAGGATGAAGGCTTGCCCACACCTACAGAATTGGTGTGGACTCAAATAGCTGTTTTTTAGTGCTGGAGAACAGAACAGAATACAGGGTACAGCGAAAGCACACAAAGTAGGTCTGGGCTACTGGAACATGTACAGAAGTAGAGCACAAACTGTCCTTCCATTGTGTGCACCCCATCAGAAATAAAAGGCAAAACTCCCAATCATCACCTCCCCTTTTTTAAATTATTTTTTGCTCCTGTTTCAAACTGTGCTCCTGCAAGTTTATTATTGTGTATACTAGCTGCTGGAAAGGTATAGGTTTTGGACTTGTAATTATTTGTGAAACTCAGAGAGTATCAGCAATAAAAAGGGTGGCATTGTTTTGAGGTTATTTTTATTATTTCCTCAAAGGAACACAGCCCACCAAGGCTACGCAGTTTGCATAAATCTTGTAATCTTTTCTTACAAATGTGTACAGAAATATTTCCCAGTGTCTGCTGAACATGGTGACAGCAAATACATGTAGGCACAGCATGTAATTTAGAGAATATTTTTGTTTTATTTATAACAGGGAAGTGAACAGGACAGTCTGTTTGCAGTTGCCATGGAAATTGCTGGCATTAGCTCACTTCTTACCAAAGAGGAAGCAAAGAGCTTTCCACTTCTTGCTATTTAACCTCTTTTAATATTAAAATCCCATACTGCAGTAGTACAAATTTCTCCTCTTTGGAAGGTCAAGGGCATTCTAGAGCTATCATTGCTAAGAAGAAATTAGCTAATTTGAGTACTGTGCATATGCTTGGTGAACATGGTATTTCTTGAAACAGATTGAGCTCCTCTGCTTAGAAGCATTTCTCCTTTTTTCGCCTTTTTTAATATTTAAGAGAAGTCTTTGGATTGTGAAAGCAACAAAAACTGGCAAAAGATGTGCAGAGGAAGTTAAAGCAAAGCACCTCCACATAATTTTTACTAACTTCTCCCTACCTTGTTGCTTGCTAATGTAATCCCAAGGGATTCTCACCAGTGACACGCATTTGTATTTCACTGACCACCCTCTCCACTCTTCCGGTTTAAACAACAAAAGTAACACAAAATCCTTCCTCCCTTGCAGAATTATGACCTTGAAGAGGGAGAAGTAACTCTATCAGTTCTGTGGTATTTCACTTTTGCCTTTGCAGCTAACGGCAGGTAAAAAGTTCCCAGTCAATATAAAATTAGTTAACAATATAAAACCCCACTTGGATATGACAGCAAAATTAATTTTCAGTGAAGACTCATTCTACCTGTATCTGTGCAATCATGGAGTAGCAATACTGAATCTTGCATAGCCTCAAGCTCAGTGTTGTGATGGTTGAGTGTCCTCAGGATCCAGTGAGGGACAGAAGAGAAGCATCCACCTTGTCTCAATCACTGGTATTTTATTGTTATCAAAGATTAAAAAGCCTGGAGGATCCACTCAAGCTTGTAGGTCTGTCCACTGGGGGAAAAAACACACACAGAAAACAAACAAATCAACAAACATTTATTTAATCCACAACTTGTCTTTTAGGAAAAGATTTGAAAGTTTCTGATGATGGAAAACCCACCAGCCCCTTGGCAGACTGGAAGATGGGTTAATCCCTGTTTGGGGGAGAGAGGCTCATTTAGCCTATTTGGAGCAGGAAGGCAAGAGGTCAGCCCAGAGGAAGCAGGGAGGATAATTATTTGTGAAAACCTGCAGTTCCTCCTCTGTCTCAGTATGTCCCAGATATCAAGGATGTAAAACTTTATAGTCCTAAGGAAAAAAAAAAAAAAGAAACAAGAAAGAACATCAATAGCTTTAATGCCAAAACCTAGTTTCCTTTTTCCAACTAACCACAGAAGCTGAAAATATTTTTAAAAACAGAAAGAAAAAGGAACATCTCAATGCTAAGAAGTCAAGAAGTCCTATGCCCACCTTGTTTTTTATTAGTTTATGCACAAAAACACATTTCAACCATTCCCTGCGCCTCTTTCTCCTGTAAAGCCCCCTGCCACTCATTTTTCACCTGGCACTGTGCAGTTTCCTGCAGGCTCAGGGTGTTTGCAGTAACACTCCGTGGTGTACGGGATGTGATGCTCCCTGATCCACACGGTCTGCTCGAGCAGGCTGTGAGTGAGCTGAGCCCGGAGTGCTCAGGGGCTCAGGACTGCTGCCTTTGGCCACGGAGCACCTCCTGCTTCCAGCCCCGACAGCAGCAGCTCCTGCATCCAACTGCAAAACACAGCAGACACCACTCGGCAGGGCAGGGCAGCCAGGACCCCACAGACTTCACTGGTGCCAACTTCAGGTGAGGAAATTAAAAAGATATAGGAGAAAACAGGCTGGACTCATGCCATCCTGTTTAGAGGCGAGCCACAAATAATCTGTCACTAATGCAGGTGATGTGAGGCCAGGTGCCAAGTGCCCTTCCCAGCACCATTACACAGGGCAGGCAGCACCTGCCCGTGCTTTCATCTCGCTTCTCAAAGCACTCAGGGGCATTAGTGTGGGTAAAAAGTGCAGTTTGTCTTTATCGGGGAACTCTTCAAGTCGATATATTGCTTAACTGGCAAATAACACAGCGCTTTGGACAGAGGTGAAATGTGGAGCTCATCTCTCTATTACAGGAGCCTGGCAGCAGCATTCAGCACCAGCTGGAAATTGTACAGGGTCTTATCAGGCCAGGCTGTCAGGAGGCAGTCGCAATAATCTAATCTTGATGTGAGAAATGCACGGGTAACCAATTCAAGGTCAGGACAGCCACAGACCATAGATATTTGTTAAAAGATAAGGGAGCCTCTGGAATAACTTTCAGGATCTTGACTTGCTGAGGTAGGCAAAGTATTTAAAAAAAAAAAAAAATTAAAATCTGATTTCCAGTGAGGAAAAGTGCAGGTAGCAGTGATGGACAAAGAGCATTTCACCTCAGACAGAGCTGCCTTTCAGCACTGTTTCAGTCAGTGATCCATCTGCATCATTTGTAAGGAGCAGTAATAGGCTGCCAATATTTTAATAAGAAGCTGCCACAGAATTCCCTCTCAGCTGTGATAAATCTGCAGGCTCGAGGGAAGGGTTGTTTGTGGAAGGAACAGGCAAGAAATTAGAAATCTATCCATTTGTCTTCCCTTTCCCACTGAAACGTGCACTTCAGCAAGCCCGACCCAGTGAAGGGGACGCTGATACAGCACTCCACCCACCCCGTGTGCTGGAAAGCCATGAGCTCCCTCCAGAAGCTGTTTGGACTCATTAGCACGCACTGCGCCGGTGATAATGAGTCCTGTCTTACAGCAGGGCTCCCCCAGTTACAGGGGTTTAAACGGGAGGCAGGTGGTGCCTGTCTGGCTGAGAGAGTGGCAGAGCCAACCTGCATCCCCGAGCCCAGCTGCACTGACAACCGCCAAGAGACCAGAGCAGAAAATTATAGGGACTGGGGCTAGGGCGACCGAGAACGTATGGGCAAGTAGAAGGAAAGTAAGCAGGATGTCAATCAGAAATGCAGAACTCAATTTCCTGAGCAACCTGGACTGGTGGAAGATGTCCCTCCCCGTGGCAGTGAGGTTGGAACTAAATCTTTAAGGTCACTTCCAACCACTCCATGACTCTACTATTTCAGGACACTAACCGTTTGCTGGCACACCCTGCACTATCACGGCTCATCTGGGTTTTTTCCCATATAGGAATCCCATGTTTCACAAAAATGAACACACAACCACAAAACCATCTCTGCTCTGAGTTCACAGTATAGATGTGCATCAGACATTTAGGGCTTTGGGTCATCCCACTAGCAGCATCCTAAAGCAAGACCCTTGGCTTACCAATTGCTTTTGAATAAGTACTTCGCATAGTGGGCAAGACTTCCTTGGGTGGAATTACAAGTCACAATTAGCTATGCAAAGGAAGACATGGACAGAGTGGAGGAAGTCAGAGCACCCATCCAAACCCAGATATCTGGAACAGGACATAAAAGCACTTCTTGGCAGCTGGCTAAATTAGGAGGGACAAGATGGGCCTCCAACAGATAATTAGTACTTTGCTACTGCTGCTGGCTGTCCCTGGTTGCAATGTATTACCCCTATCTGCTATTATTATTGAACTTCTGCAGCCAGATGCATGCTAATATTTTATTTCTGAGGGACAATCAACTACTATAATGACAGTGCACAACCCTGTAAAACGCACCGCTGATCAAGCTCACCAGCTGACACACAGCAGTTAGCTAATGGCTTCTCTATTTCTTCTTTCTTTTCCCTTTTTTTAAAGGAAAAATGGTTGGCATTTCAAGGTTTTCTTCCCAAATATTCAGTAAAAATGCAGGTACGTGGAACGAGTTAGTGTTTGTTGAGAAGTTTGTTCGTGAACATGATTCAAGATCTTTTTTTTAACCAAGTCTTCCTATTTTCCCTGCTTTCAGTTTTTAGTCTAATACAAGAAGTCAGGTCATTCCACGTCTTTGAATTCTTTTACTTAGGTCAAAAAAATGTCTGTAGAGGATGTTTTTCTTTCTAGCCATAGTAATGAAACACATTTGCTGGCTTCATGCCAGGGATTGTAAACAGGTATCTGTCCTTGTTTAATTTCACAGTAAATAAGGTCTTCTATACATTCTGACAGCTGAAGTAGTTTAAAGTAGATTTATTTCTATCTCTAGTTCTTATGGCTTGGCTAATACCCATGGAAAACTATGTTGGACTGCTACAAGGTAATCAGATCTCTGGTGGAAAAGCAAGAAGGGTCACTGAACACATATTCCTAAGGAAAAATGAAATAAAAAAACTGTCTAGAGAGACGTGCAAATGTATTAACTTTGTCCCCTGTCCTCAACTCTCTGACAGCCATGGGGGTTCAGAGTTTATAGAGACTACCTTTCTTCAGGAAATGGTAGAAAAATTGAATTAGATGTATTTGCATGATGATACTTTCGAGTGGAAGAAGGGGAACCGGCAGAATATGGGAACAGCAACAAGTTCCTCTCTCCTTTTTTGTGGAAGAAGAGAGAAAAGGCTGATAGGAAAGGCCAGCATGATCTGGTCCAAGGTCTACGGGCGGCATGGGGCAGGTATCACTTTTTATGGTTCACATTCTACCGCTGCAGTGCTCCATGTACTTCTAGCAAAGGTAATGATGCTTTATTAGCTTCCACAAAGTCCCTTTCCACTCTGTGGTCAGGTCTGTTCTATAACTTCCATTTTTCCATTATTTCCTCCTTTCCATTTAGTTTGTAATTGCCGTTTTCCCCCTCCAAAGCCCCTGCCAGTCAACCATCACATTGGTGATTTGGGCTGAAGCGGCTCTGAGTAAGCTCTAATGACAGACCAGGGCCCCGCTGTGCTCGGCAGCCTGCAGGCAGGGGAAGAAAGAGTCCTTTGCTGCAGTCTTGCAGTCCCAGCCCCTCCAGCCTATAACGCTTTGTCTTCTGATTCTTAAAACCTTGTTTAACAGCATCCAGCCAAGGTATCGCTGAGGGCTGTACAGCTCCCACGGGCACACACTCCTCGGGAGACTCGCGTTGTAGGGGACGCTTCCAAACCAATAACCTCGCACTTCATTCACAGCTCCCTCCATCCCTTCTCCTCTGATGGTGCATTCAGCCTCCCGGGGCTCACTGCCACAGGCCAGCTTCTCCCGTGGAACAGCCTCCCCTCTGGAGTCTCCCAGCGCTACCTTTCCTCTGCCGAGACCCGTTTTATAACAGGCTCCTTGTTCTCCTGGCGCTGTCCCGCACGGGCAGCCCGTGCCTCAGGATTGCTTCCTGCCACATGCTGGCCAAATCTATCCCCTTAAACAAATCCGCAGCTCCCCTGCACGCCCGGCTGCGCCTCAGCGCTTCCGAGCATGGAGAGCACAATCCAGGGCTTTATCCTCCCCCGGCCCAGAGCTGGATGCATAGAACTTTTGTGTGTGGAGCTGAGTTTACTCGCTCCAGTTCCACAAAGTAAACGTGGCTGTGCAGCAGCACACTGGAAGGGGAGGAAAACACCCCACAGACATCGGCTGTAAGGCTCCAGCGATGAAGGCCCCCTGTGTTTCACCACATCATAGGAACACAGAATCCTAGAATGGTTTGGGTTGGAAATGACCTTAAAAAGCATCTATTTCCAATCCCTCCACTAGACCAAGCTGCCCCCCACTGGATCAGGTTGCTCAGGGCCCCACCCAACTTGGCCTTGAACACTATCTTCCTAATATCTATCCCAAACCTCTTCTAGTTTAAAGCCATTCCCACTTTTCCTATCATTCTGTGCCCATGGGCATAACAATTTAAACAGCCAGATAAGAAATGATAGAAAGTCTCTTTCCAACATCATAATGATATTCTGTTGGATATCATCGTATCAACAGGAAGCTTATCAATCCTGAGACAGGACAGAAGAGATGGTGACCAAAGGTGACAGGGCCTATTGGCTTCTGAGGCTGCGAGACAGTGCTGAAGACTCCAGCTCTGTGTATCAATTCCCAGTCACTAACATTAAACCACAGTGACCACAAAAATAAGTGCCCACATAGGATCTAAATTAAATAGGGTCAGGAAGGGCAACATGAATACAGGGAGATAATCAATAAGCTTTGCTATCAACACAGATGGGACAGACTGGTGAAGTTTTTATTAAATGATTACTTCAAAATGAAAAGGACCTGAGTTTTCCCCAGTTTTCAGGAGCTTTATAATGAAACACTGGAACACTCCCTTTCATATCATTATCTCCTTCTGAATAAACTGTTTTTTTCCCTATTTTCCTTATATTGCCCCTTACCATATCAAGGCAAGCAGATGGTAAAAACTTTCAAACACAATAATATTTTTAAAGGAAAATTTTCAGCATTCTCCATTTCACCACTCTCTATCCCGTGATTCTTGTAGAGTACAACCCAAAGAAGTCTGTAATTACCAGTAACAGCCATATATACCAACAGCACACTTTTGGGAAGGTACGGCTCACCCAACATTATCAAGCTGGGGAAGAAAGCACAGAAAAATGCTTTCCAAAGGAAAAGAGGGCTAAGCCTTATATAGGAATCTATATTATGAGAATTTATATAAAATACTCCTGATAGTAAAACTAATTACAGTCTGGAATGAATTTTGCTGCTGCTTGTATTGAAAACTGTGTATTCAGAAGTGATGGAGAGCAGAAAAAAATTAGGTTTGTTCCATAGTTTGAAAACAATTTTAAAAACTTAGTTCTAATTACGTAAACAACAAAACCAGGAGAAGACTTCCAAAGGCTTCAATATGTCTTGGGGCAAAACTCTGGTAGCTAACTAACAGTGGCAGAGCTTCTGGTTGACCAAGATCAAGGACTCACTATCTGAGAACATTAATCCCAAGAGAGCACCCCAACAGCTTATCAAAGAAACATACTGACAGAAAAGGAGATCTTTCAAAAGATATGGGATGAATGGGTCCCCAGAAGACTGCAGGTATCTAGTAAAGCAGGCAAAATCACCCGGTCAAGTTCAGCTAATTCTGACCTAAAAAATTCAGGATGAAAATGAGAATTAACTAGGAAGACAAGGCCGAAGTGGAAAAGAAAAACATAGTTCCAGTCAGAACTGGTCGTAACTTAGTATTTCCTTATTACTGGCAACTCTAACATTTCACAGATTTTATTCAGAGTATAAATGAAAACTTGACATCTTAGTTTCCTGTAGGACGAAAAATAATTTCGTTATTTTTTTCTGAAATGTATTTTTCCATCTTATTTTTTATTCTCCAAACCAGCTGAAGAAGTCCGTAGCCCTGACTCCAAGAAATCCTCCAAACAGCCAGAAAACTGGGAGAGAACTAAACTGTCAACTGCTATCAAGATATTTCCCACCATGGAACTAGAGAGTCTTTCTTTCAGCCCAGCCTTCAGGTCTGCAGCCTCTGGCCCCAGTGCAGCTCTGCACACTGGTACTGTTGATATTCAGTGCTCTGGAGAAACGTCCCTCTAGGTGCATGAGAAGCCCCTGCCCAAGACAACTTCACCTCTATTTCGGCCAAGTCCACTGAAACATGAAAAGGGCAAGAGGTTTATCACAGACTTTAGTGCTGAGGAGCAAAGTGGGAGCTGTCCTGGCCAAAGGTCTGGGCTTGGAGCCAGCACACGCGATGACAGACAGACACACAGCCACAGCCTTCTATTGCTGGCCAAGCGAGGAGCAACTGCAGATGCTGCACTAAAGAAAGCTCGTGCTCCCCACAGCTGTTTGCAGAGAAAGCACTCCCAGGACAACCACAGCCCACATGAAAGAACCTAAATACGCTTCAGCTGCAGAGGACAAGAGTCCAAAGCGAATCGCCCTTGTTTCGTCACAGCTCTAAACTGGTGGGTCTTGACCTTCTATTACGGGGTGCAGATGGTCCTCTGGAGATGCCAGGGGAGAGAAGGGACTGGTGGGAAGGTGGGAAACATTGTCTTTGCAGTGTTCAGCCCTCCAATCTCTGTAGTCCATGCCTTGCCCCAAACACTCAGTCCATGCCTCCCTCATGAGACGAGGGCAACTTGTCCCCAGGTGTTTCTTGCCTCGCTGCTGCATCACAGCTGCCAAAGCACTGGGTTGCTCTTCTCCTTGTTCTTCCAAAAGGTGAGCTTCCAGCTTTTCCAAGGCCTGGCAGTAACACGCTCCCCACTCTTCCAGGAGCTGTGCCATTATGTGGTGGTGGTTGTTGGCCAGTGCTGCCTTTAGCACTGAGAGACACAGGCCAGCTCTGATCCAGCTTGAAAGAACCCACACCAGAACCTCCAAAGTAATTTCAACTAATTTCTGAAGATGAACATTTATCAGGACAAACACAGTATTTTCAGGAAAACCTGGCCACTTCTAGTGAAAACAGAGGCCCTGTAGCAGATGAAGTAAAAGCTCACAAGCCTTTCCAGCACTGTTAATTACCAATATAACAGGCTGGCTTCTTTTAAAAAAAGTAATAGCAAATCCCCTCCCACCTCTCTAACTAAAAATTAATGTTTGAAACAAATGGTGTATTTGAAGAGAAATCTGTTTTGATTTTAGAATCCCACACATCTTTACACACATAGTCAAGATGCCCTAAAGTGTTAAATACTTCCTGACCATCCTCTTCCTTGCAGAAATATCTTTCCTCTATTCTTCCCTCCTCCTCCTTTGACATTAGTAACTATAATTGACATTAGTGTGCTGGCCTAGAACCCAGGCTGTCTTGTGCTAAGTCTTAGCTTTGCCACAGATTTTTTGTATGACCTTGGAAAAGTCATTTCATATCCATGTTTTGGCTTCCACATGGCCGGATGTAAGAAATTTTATTTTGTATAATCCTTCCCCTCTTTGGCACAGAAGATGCACGGTGCTTAAGAGAATGGGGCCTCAGTCTAGGTTATCACCAATAGCCATTCCTGCTAAATAAACCCTGCTGTGCACCTTTCCCACAAGCAGTGCCAAAAAGCCAACACAAAACCTAGTGAGCCATAGCTTGAGCCTTCTGGAGGGAGAGACAAGAATGGTTTTAGGACTCAGCTTCAAAGGGTGAGTGTTTCTCTTATAAAAGATCTCTACTATTAGAAGACCTAATCATAAGATCCTCCAACAGATCACTGCTACAATCAGTTAAAAAGCAGCACCTAAAGTAGTAAAATAGCCAAATGCTGCTGAATATCAATTGGAACTCAGTGCCCAATTCCCTTCCTGCTGCTCTGAAAGGCTGGGGTGAAAGAACAGATGATAACTTTTGGATTTTCCATTATCTCTGCTCTCCATTGCGCCTTTTTTGTGTATACTGGGCCCTTGTCAGTGATATCCATTTAACAGCACTCTCCTCAGCAGAGGCCAATAGCTGCACCTAAAATAAATTGCTCTACTAATCAGCACAAGCTGAAGTTAAAGGGCTGAGTGGCTCTGTGAATATCAAGAGTGGCATTCCATCTGTGGGATGCCATCTGTGGCTTAGGCTCAACCAGAGTGCCTATGTTTAATTAATGTGGCTGTAATTTGCTCAGATCTTAATAGATCATGGACAATTCCACTTAATCACAACACAAAATTTGGCATATTTGAGCCATCCCACATGATATTCTGTGGCCTAAGGGCTGATCTGATGCAGAGTTTGAACTAACTCTTACCCTCCATAGAAGTTTGGGTCATTGCAGGGGTCAGGGATGTGTAAAGCAGCACAGGAAATCTCAGATTGCTGTTGCCTGTCGTGTACCTGACCTGTAAATAAACAGAGGATTGATGTGTCTAACTTCGCCAGTGCCTTCACACTTAAAAAAGCAGAGGTCTCTCACTTGAAACATGAGAGCAAATCCTGAAAGTGAAGAAGAGCTGCCAAAGTCCAGGAGCAAAGAGAACTCAGGGATAAACTCATTCCTTCTGGAGTAGCAAGTACAAGGTAAGAGTGGTGCTTGCAGCAGGGAAGAGGGGATCTCAGGTTAAGGCGGGTGGAACAGAGGGTACAGAGAGGGTCAAAAGCAGCGCGAGAATGTATGGGATACAGCGGGAAGGAAGGAAAGATAATCTTTCACAGTACTTCTTTTTTCATCAGGCAGCTTCCTAAACCTAAAGTATTTTCTTGATTATGTTGTGGTGAGACAGTGGAACAGGTTGCCCAGGAGAAGTTGTGTATGCCACGTCTCTGGAAGTGTGAATTGCAGCAAATGGTTGCATTTCACCCTCTTAATCAATAATGAAAAGGTGTCTATTTATAGAGACACCGAAAGTTTGATTTCCTTAAAGAAGTTTAATGAAAGCAGAGGAAGTGCAGCAGAAAAGTGTAAGGGATGGTCAGTTCAGAACAGTCTCTGGAAGCCTTTGTTTTGTGGCGTGAAACCCGTGATGAGAAAATCAGAAATTACTGGTCAGCATTTAACCAATTTCTGACACAGAGAGAGGTCTCTGACTCATGGAGGAGTTTTGATTTTAGGGTCACCCAGCCCTGATTTCCCTAGGGAAAACCCCAAAGCACCCTGGTTTGTGCACATCCTTCTCAAACAGAAGGGCCTGCTGAAATGCATAACAGCCTCCAAATCCACAAGTATTACCTCTCCTCTGCTGACATGTCAGAAGCCCTGGACAGCCAAAGTCAAGTATAAAGAAGAAATAAAGAAGCTGCCGTTTCCCTCCAGAGGCTGCATTCAGAGCAGAGATTGTGACTGAATGCATCATTCCAGAGGTGGACACCTGAACTACTGGGACATCTTCCCTCAGTTTTTCCTTTAAAACAAATTCAGGAAAAAGCCCACCTCATCTCAAATTGCCAGAACACCATTGCAGTAAGTATGCTTGACAGAGGAATGCAACACCCAACTGAAGGCTGCCTTCAAAGACCTGAATATCTTCATGTGATATAAAGATTTCTTTTCATCCAGCTGAGAAGACTACAACATGAGGAGAGCTAGTGATACATAAGCTCTGCCAGAAAATAAGCACTGAATAGTCCTTTGCTGCTGTTTTACAAAAATAACACCTACCAGCAACACGGGAGATCTGCCATCACTTGAAGTCCAAACTCTTTCCCCAAGTGCTATTTCTGAGGTGTTTCCTCAAGTGGTGGTGTCTGTAGCATTGGTGGGAAGTGATGCAGCACAGAAGAGGGAGGGAGGCAGTGAAAGCTGTGCCATCTGCTGACCGTGGCATCCTCGGTGTCACAGACTCATCAGCTCCATGTCGCCAAAGGCGGAGCACAACGCAGGCTTGTAAGTAGCTCTGGGGAACAGAGAGACACTCAGAAACACACCTCTAACACTGCCTCCATCAGCAGACGTTAAATTAGTCTCTCTGGCACCTCTATCATGTGCCCACGGATCACCCTGAAGTATCAGCACAAGTGCTTCCCAGCAGCAGTAAATCCATCAGTTCTGCCCATGTCATGGCCGAGCTCCAGCCACTCCAGCTTGCTACGGCTGCTGGATTTGACACTTTCTCAGTGCTCTTTTTCACCACTCTTTTGGGATTTGAAGATGTTTCCCACTACTCGGAATGTATGCCTTTCTAAATGGCAATAACACCCAGATACAGGGACAGTTTCATAACACTGCTGTTTTTGCAGTTGTTGTTTCCAATTTGAGACACTCAAAGCCTCATTCTCACAAAGTACTCCATGTGCACGGCACCACACTACACTGAGTGTAACATGGAGCTTTATCTCCCTTCCCATACCTGGCACTTTACACAGATGCCACTGACTTTCAGTGTCTAACATTCCTGTTTTCAGCTTGTGCTGCACTAGTGGTGCTTCACCAAACTACAGCCAGGCCAGAAACTCATCCTGTAACCCTCCTTAGCAGATCATTTACAGGACTGGCATTGGTTCCCTCCACTCCACTGAATTACAGATAATTGAAATTAGTGGCAATATGCACTCACTGCAAACCGCTTAAATTTATGCCACAAAATTCTAGATCACTGTCAGAGCTAATATGACTATTGGAAGTAAATGTGACAGGACTCATCTCAGACTTTGCTGGTCTTCTAGTAGGACAGTGTTATGAATCCGCAGCACGTTCAGCTTAGTGTGTCCCTTTTTTTGGTGTATCACTTTGAACATCCCTTTTCTTTCCAGTCTCCTTTCCTATAGAGTTCTGGATTTCTGTGTGCTTTATGTATTTCATTTTAGGCGTGACAACTCCTTTTGCTTGTCAAATGCCAATATTCACTGTTTAATGTTTTTCAGGTTATTTTGGCCCCATGCCTCAGTCATAAACACAATGAAGATCTCAAATCCTTCTGCTAAAACAGTTAAGTCCCAGATCAGTAGCAGATAAACTCCAGATCTCCAATTTCTGTACTTCATTTTGCCCTCCTGACTTACAGGGAAAAGAAAACAAACAAACAAACAAAACCCCGAAACCAACCAACCAATCAACCAACCAACCAACCCAACACGACTAGTGAAAACATCAAATGCTTGAGAAAAAGCTGTTATCAAAATCAGGTCACCTTCTGCCACATTCCTGTTTGCTGGCACTTGTACCTTGCAGACACAGAGTGAAATGTGGAGGGCTTTTATCCTCCCAAATAACCTGCATTAAAATGTTTAGCTCTAGCAGGACTTTTGGTTGTTTTGGTTTTTTACTTAGTGTGATTTCTTGTTCCCTGGGTGGTTTCTTCTCCACTCCTGAACCCACATATTGTTCAGAACCCACTCAGAGCCAAGGTGTTTGAGGGTCATTTGATTTGAACTGTTTCATCTCAAAGATCAGACTCCTGTGGCTCTGACCCTTTTGTGCATCAACGTATGCTACAGAGGGCAGCAGTTTAGACACAAATGGATGGAAAAAACTCCAACAGTAAACACGGATGAATATTAGGAGGGAGAATGAAAAATACAAGTGTTTAACAACAGAATTGTAATCTCTTAATGAAACAATCAGCGGAACAAAGAGCTTCTCTCCCAGCACAGGGAGAGGCAAAGTGGAGAGGGAGAGCCTTGGGGTGCCAGAGGTAAGAAAATCACATCTGTTGGACTCTCCTGATGGTGCTGGCCACCAGCCCTTAACGATCCCTAGCAAAGCTGTGTACATGTCCCTAAGCCAGTGGCCACGCTTTACCAGCTGGAACAATGGGCACCAAAGTTCAAAATGAGCCAATTTTATCCTGGAACATCAACACTAAATTGTTCATGTCCAGTCATTAAAAGGAGTTCAGCCTAAACAGATGGAGTTTAAAGATTTAACAAATGGTCAATATAACACAACAGGGTGGCTGGAGTTTCTGCTCCTGGACACAAAGCCCTGGTGGTAGCTGTGCCCATGCATGAATTTGCCATGCAGGGAGCGGGGTTTTGCCCCCTGCCTCAGGCTCACCATTTGCTGTGAATCAAAGGTGGAGGGTGGGAAAGGGGAGCTGCAGGGTACGAGTCAAAGGGGGCCCAGTGAATGACGTGTCTGCAGCACCCACACCACACTGCCTGAAAGGAGAGCATCCCACAGGCAGAGGGCTCAGGGGCACACGACAGAGCTGACAAACCTGCCGGCATGGCAGCGCTCATGGGAGTGAAGGGGACACCAGGAGTTGAGGAAATATTAAAAAAAAACATCAGACCAAGAGCTCAGCTGGAAGGGATGCAGAGAGGGAAAGTAGGGATGTAAAGGCAAACCAGAACCCCAGATGATGTCTAATTTATAGCAGCCAGACAGCACCACTCCCACCCCTTTAGCAGCTGGAGCATTGGTCAGCTGAACTCTAATGGAGTCAATTTGCTGCTGGAAATAATGACTAAATTACTCCCATTTGACCACTGAAGAGGCTGAAGTTTAAGTAGATGAACATCGGGAGGTAACTGTTAGGAGCAGGCTGATGTGTTCTGAGGGTTTCTTTGCCTGCAACAGGAGCCCCCAGCACCCTTCAGCAGAACCAAACTCTTACTGCAGAGCCCTTCTGCCAAGCTAAAGTTTCTATCTCAGTTCCTGCCAAGCCCCAAGGAAAGACAGCTGAGCCAAAATGCCAGCTGATAAATGAAAGGATTTATTTGAGGAATAAACAAGGGACGAGCCTTGCAGCAGCAGCACTTCCAACCCTGCCCTGGCCCACCTCCTGTTGATGGTGGGGGGGAGAGGATCAGTCACTAAGGACAAGTGGGAAAGGGCTGTTTATTTACCATTTCTGCACAGGCAATGGCAGTCACACTCTTTGCTCTCACCCCTGGTAGCTGAAGCTGCTGAGGGTACAGCAGCTCCTGGGGAGTTTCTAGGCCAGGGGCACAACACTCCTGTAAGAACTGGTGCATCAAAAAATGTGTCTAGGACAAGACTGCTGGAAAGTCTGAACAGCATGTAAGAACCAGCTTGTTTTATGAGAGACTCCTACAAAATCCTGGTCCAGATGGATTCAGTTCAGCCATTTCACCTGGCTGCCTCTGCCCATCGCAGGGTGAAGGCAGGATCCCAAAATGGAAACTAATGAAAAGTGCAGATGAATTCCCAAGTGCTCTAAAATCAGCCAAGAGGCAGATCCAGAAAACAACTTAGGCACCAAAGTCCTCAGTATTTCTCTTGCAGGCTCTGACAGCAGGTGGGAGACATCTCCTGGCTAAGCCCCTCGGCACTCCCCAGGGGCTGACCTGCCTCAGGCCCCACAGCCTGCTCTCACCAAATGCTGAACTGCAACAGAGGCCAGGCTCCTTTTATTTAGATGCTGCAATACCTGGCTTTTAGAAGCTCTTTGTTTTATATTTTTTAGGAGTCGTCTTTGAATCTTTTCGTAAGAGCCATCAAGATGTTTATTTCCTCCTCCTATATAGGCAATTACGCTGTTACTGTTCCCAGGATGAAACCAAGAGTGAGGCCCTGGCTATACAAGCCTCGTGTGACAAGCCCTAGGGAGACCTGTCAAAGGCAAAATGAGACTGAAAGAGATGGTTGCCCACCCCACACACCCCTCCCCACCTCGCTTCAGTACCAGTTGATGATTCATATGCTGCCTGTCACTCAATGGGAAAGATATTGCAACACTCCATCAGCATCACCCAGCCCTGATCCACACAGACATCCCTCAGAGAGGCAAACTTCAGAGTTAAAAGCAGAAGCAGTCGCAAGGGAGGAAGCCAAGATATTCAACAGTGAGCCTGCACCACCTGAGGATGTCTGAATATACTCCTGTGGTTATACAGCAGCTCAGTAACAGGTCCCAGTCTGTGAATCCACTTGTCTCCCTCGTTCCTGTCACCTCTTCCACTCCATCTTCCCCATGCAGCTGCCTGAGTGAAGGATCCCTGCAACCCCGTGTCAGTGACAAACTTTGGCTCTTTGTCATCTCATGAGTGAGTGTTCATTTTATTTCTTACAGGAGCTCAGTAGCCCTAGTCCCCCCTAGTGATTTGGCAGGTTTGAACTATTTTTGAAGGAGTCGAAAGCGAGTTCCAGCAATTCCCCACTCCTGATGATGATGAGGAGCAAATCCTCGCACCTTGCAATAGGCAGGCGTGAGCCAGCCAGGGGTGTACACACAGAAATGGCACTGGTACAGATCGCATTTACTGGGTGCCCATCAGCTGCTTGGACCGGCTCCTTCCAATTAACAAAGCTTGGCCTTGAGGAGGAAGGGGATCTCTCAGCCTATTACACGCTCTTAATGCAGTTGCATTTTCAAAGCAGGCTTCAGCTGGCAGCTGAAATGCTCCTCCCGGCTCCAAGCCTGCCGGTGACCCAGCACAGCCCGGACCAGAGCACCAGCGGGAGACGGTGACAGTGACCTCGTGCTGCCGTTCCAGCGGAGATGCCCCGAGCACGGGGACTGCAGCGTCACCGCGGCTCAGAGACTCAGCCCCAGGACCAAAGGACACCGTCGCTCACAGGGGGCTCCTCGGCCCCAGCATTCAGATCTGTCGTCGTCATCCCTTGGCATGGGCCCGACGCGTGAGTCATGCCTTTAAACAGATTAGGGGTACAGATAAGGTGCTCTGCACGTTATTCATGGCAGAGCTGCAGGTAGCGGATGAGCAGAGCTGCTCTCGGTCATCTTCCGAACTGGAATGATCCTTCCCTGTCCTGGCCCAGCCTCCTGCCCTGCAGCATTAGTATGCGTGTCCCGATGACTCCCAGGGTGAGTCACCGAGTGTAACACAGCACAGTGCAACCAAAGCTTTAATAAACAGGGCTCTGGGTTTTTTTAACTTGATCTCTATTTCCATAATAAAAGCTTTCTGTTATTATCTGTGCACGTATTTGTCAAAGCAGAATATTCACAGGGATATTTTTAATTCCCAACCACTCAATAACTTATAAGGAATGCAGAGCAGACACGAAAGCCAGGACACCTGGGGTCCTCGGTCTTGGAGCACAAGCACAGCAATGCAACTCCGAGTGAATGTACTGCAGATCTGGCCTGGGGAGATTTTCCAGCCTGCTTCAGGCTTATCCCTGCTGAGAGTAAACTCTCCCAGCACTGGGCAGCTCTGCACCTGCACTTCATGAGGGTCAGTGCTACTTGCCACCTAATTTGCCAGCCAGGGCAACTGGAATTCCCCAAGCTCATCTGTCAGACCAGACCCAAAGAAGGAGGAACAGCATCTTCCCAAAGAGAAAAAAATTCCAGCTCAGCTTTGTAGGAAAGGTGCCTTGAAGACATCTGCTTGTATTCCCCGAGGGCTGTGCCACCTTTCTCACCGAGCAACAGCCAGAGCATCCCAGAGTTCACACCTTGCTGCTGATCTGGGTGCTGTGACATTGCTTCTAGCTCGAGTCCAGTGTGACAGCCCCTAAAGCAGTGACTTTCTGCAGTCTCCTCACGTCTCCAACTGTTCATTCAGTGTGGCCTGGCTCACCTTGGCATGGAGACAGACAAAAATCAATACTTGACCTATCTTTTGGTGACATGCCTGACATATTTCTCTTCAAGACTTCTATCATATTTGTTTACCTCCAATGAACTAATGTTTTCCAGATTTTCTTATCAATATTAGCCTGGACTTTAGAAAGGTGCTGAGCAAGATTATTCAAAAATTATCGAAATGAATCAATGAAGATTCATTGAGATTCATTCAGCTAGACTACAAAGTTATTACTGTCATAATATTGGAGAGACAGTGGGGGATGCTGGGCCAGGCTGATGTTTTGGGAGTTTGCTGTGTGACTCTGCAGCAAAAGTCCTGAGGGCTGGGCTTTAGTGATATCTCTATAAATTCCTAATGCTCACAGTCATGGAATAGATAAGGTAGGAAGTAGAAATCCAGAAGAAAAGATCCACAGAGCTGATTTGAAAATTGATTTTAGGAAGTGCTGGAAGAATGAAGGGGTGAAGGGACTGGAGGGACTGATGCTGGGATCTGCTCCAGAAACCCAGAGAGAGAGCACAAATGAGGAAGAGAAGAAATGAGGACAGGAGGACATGGACAATTCAGGGTGAAATCCAGTCCAGAGAGGGTCAGAGGGTCCAGAATGGAGGCAGGTCCCAAGGGGCATCTCCACCTGGTCCCTCAAATTAGACAATTAGATTAATTGCCTCCTGGCAACAAGCTGTGACAGCTGGAGGCTGCAGCTGTGCCCTTAGAGCCTTGGCAGCCTGGTCCTGCCCCTGCTTTAGCCTTAGGAGAGGTGCAGTGTACCCTTCAGGGAACAGCATGGTGGCACAAGGACAGTGGAGTCCTGACAATGCCACCATGCTGGAAAGTTCCAAGAGGCCTGCAGGTCCCACAGCCACTGCAGGGCAGAGAGTTTCTGCACTGCCAGAGAGTTTCTGCACTGCCAGAGGGTGTAACTATATGTGTCCACTCAGAGGGAGCAGGGTACGGGGGTGCATGCAAACCATTTCACTGCCTTTGAGAACCAAGGGCTTTTGCATTGTTTCAAGGAGAGTTCTTTCCAAAGGGTGAAAGGGAACACCCCAAGGACAGAAGGAGCTGAAGACTGGCAAAGGCCTGCTCTAACCCACGAAGCTGAGATGCAGGGATCCACAGAAAAGGCTCAGAGCGTGCTCTGACATCCTGGCACCCTGTGCAGCCTGTGCTGCTGCCGGCTGCTGAGCAGGCTGCCACACACAATTTCCGTGCCAGCTCTCTCCATGCCCCTTTCTAGGCTCTGCCCCCAGCCCTACTCTCTCTGCCATAATCCCACATATGAGCCCAACTTCGAAACTCTGCCTTCGAACTGAGTTCTTTTTCCCCTCCACAGTCAAAATTGCTGCAGCTTAACCTCAAGAGGGTAAATCTCCCAAAGAAGCACAGAGGCACTGCTCTGCAGAGAGAGGCCTGCTAAAACCCAGCCTGACTCACCCCACAGCATCCCTGACACTGCACAGGAGCACACATCCCTCAGATGTCTCACTCTAGGTGTCACAGCCATTTCCTTCTGTCTCCTGCCATCAAGCAGACGCAAGTTCTGTCCCTGTGACTCACTAAAGACTTTGTTAAATTATGTTTTCTGCCCCAGGGGATTGGTTTTCTGCCTGGACTTAAAAATTGCCAGAGGTGATCTGATCCAAAGCTCCCTCCGACTGTACTGGATGTACTCTTCCTTCTCCCTTGCAAAAGGTGAGCAGCAAGGACATCACACTCTGCATGGTGAAGGCCTCTGGCAACAGCATATAATCCTTTCAGGCATCCTAAATCCGGGGAGCTAAAACTACGTGAGGAAGTGAGCGTTTCAGGCTCAGACCTCACTCTCCAGCAAATCCTGGTACGAGTTCTGATAAATCCAGGCTTTGGGAAGCGATTTAGGAATGAGCTGCCCCTCATGGGCACAAGCAGGGAGAGGCTGGGTAGATCAGGACATGAATTCAGAGTCAAGGTAACTATAGGGACTGCCGGTAGGGAACACCCCCTGGAGCAAGGGCTCCCGGAACAATACTGGGATTTACATTCGAAGAGAAATAGCTGATTGCCTCTGAGGGCCTTTTTGACATTCATGGAGTGCTGGCAATCAAGAGATCAGGATGTGAGAGCAAACAATGGCACTGGTTTGTTGGACAGTGCAGATAAAACCTCTGGGAGTAGGGTTAGTTATGGAAAATGCTGTTGCTTCTTAGGAAAGAAAGGGAGTGGAGGACTTGGCTTCTCCTTTGGCAAGACATCTATAAAAGGATGAAAATAGACCATGACTATCCCCCCTGCCTCGGTCAAAGTCGAGCCCTGACCAGGCTGACCCACAAGAAATAGCAATATCTGTATTTCCTTCTGCTGTACCAATGGGAAAGTCTTTCACCTTTTTTGGATCCAGCTTGGGCATCTGCACAAAGGCACTGTGACACACTGACAAGACATTCCCAAAGAGTCTTTTTATGTCCCTACTAATTACCTATATTTTTAATTGCAGAAGGAAAATTTTGAAAGCCACACAAAGAGCAAAATCTAAAAGCAGATTAGTTAGGTGAAATAAAAATGCCCTGAAAGTACACACTCAGGTAGCAGTAAAAAGACTTTTTTATCATTGCTTAGAGGCATACAATAAAAGTATATTTTCAGTGCCTGGCTGCCACAAATAACTGTACTACAATTAGATGTGTGTATTATAAAATTGTGTGGGCGTGGTAATTATCACCCTTTGCAGCAGAATATATTTATACAGATCCTAAATTACAGCAGAAAGAAATACCATTTGCGAAGGTTTGAAAAAAAAACACGTTGGGGGGGAGGATTAAACTTTCCATTTTATTTTTAGGAAGTATTCTATGAAAAAGTAGGATGCATCACATGTGTTGGGCTAGGAATGGGTAACTATGCAGTCAGAGGGAGTGGCAGCCTGTGTAGGTCTCTATTCATCACAGGAGTGTGTAAGTGTGTTTGTGTGTGTGCACACACCAGGAGGGCCATTACAGAGCTGCTCGAGTGCTGCTCTCTGCCTAAAATTCTCCTTGCAGTCAGCTGTGCCTGATGTAGCAATCCAGACCTCACTTTGGATGCACAGCCATGCAATGCAGCTCATACCTGCACACCTAGGATGAGAATCAGGCCGGGTCTGTGCAGCATCATCTCACCTTTTGGTAGGACTGCACCTGCAAATGCTTCTTCAGCACATGGAAAAGTCACAGGTACAGCTGGATCCAATACCCACAGGATATTTTCTCCAAGAATCTTCCTTTTTCTGTTCTAACTTTTCGGCTCTAACCTTGCATTTGGTTTCCAAATGCAAGACATCCTTGATGCTGTAATCTACTCACTGTATAACCTGAGATTAATTGTTTTCTTATGCTGTAGTTCATACAGCAGACACAGATGAATCCATCACAGCTTCCACCTTTGCCTCTACTGTGATTTTTGGGATATTCTTCTTATCCCAAAAGTGTTTCTATTACATGTGGATCCATCACATTTATCTCCTATGTAAGACTGCTTAAGCACTTTCTTGCAACCCCTTAGCATCTGCCTAAAGCCACTACAGCTCATTGCAACGAGATGGAGCTTGACTGGGAGCTTTTTATTATTTGGAATCCAATATTCCCAGCTTGCATATTATATTTGCAGAAGCCTTGTGAAGCTTTATAAAAATTCTGTCACATATATTCTATTTTGATAGGGCTATTTTCATTGTGTTTCCAACTCTATTATTTAAAAATTGTCTAGCTCCATCTCCCAAATACCATTTTCAGGCAATTTCTTCTCCTAATTTGATGAGCATCTCCTCTGTCTCTCTCTCACTTTTTACATAGCTCTGTTCAAATTTTCTAAGAGGTCAACTTAAAGGGCAGAACATGTTCTTTATACACCAGTGTGTATTCTGGGTTTTCTTGGCTGTTTAAACGAAATCAATATATTATCCTTCAGTGATGTTGTATTGACTCTCCATCTGTTGAAGGCTGTAGTCCTATTTGGTCACAGTGTTGTTTGTGCGAGCTGGGGGTTAGAGGTCAGCAAGGTCATGACTTCACCACAATAGCACTGTCTTCATGTCTTCGTGTGCCTCATTTCCTCCCTCGCCCATCGGCCTTTTCAAAGGCCTGGCAGCGCCGGGCTGATGAAACAGAGTAGGGCTGATGAAACAGAGTTGTCTGCAAATTCAGGTTGGAGCAAGATGGGTCATTGACTGCTCTTTGTGCTGATACCACACAGCAGGATGATGGAAGTTTTTTAGGGCATCCTTTAACTAATTCCCAAAGTTACTACCCTCTGCTGCTGCAAGTGCTCCCTCAAGGAACACTTTTATGTGGTACCCACAGCAATGCACTGTAGTGAAAAGATCAGGGCCAGTGCACATCTGACAGCCCCACCATCAGCAGAAGCCAGTGCTGCACCAGTGCCCCTCTCAGAGGCCAGCAGGAGGTTTACATGGCATGCAGGGGTGCTTGTGCTTTCAGCCTTCCTCAGGCTACAGGCCCTGGGTGACACTTGGGACACCTGGCTGAGGAGGTTTCAGGCGAGGTGTGTGGGCTGCAGGTACCATCTAGAACAGTAAACCAGTGTTCCCAGACACATTTCTCACCAGCAATTTGTCAAGGCAGCTTTTCCAGCTTGCATAGGAAAGATTTTCCTACCTACCCTCAGTGAACACCTGGTTTCTTACAGTGACACTGATCAGGCTGGCAGGAGTCAGATCAACACTGTCCACACAGCTCTGGTCAGACCCAGCAAGTCTATGGACATTTTTTTTTCTTTTTTTTTTGTGAGATATGTATTGGAAGAAGCAGTAGTGCTGTGAAAAGTGTGAATGCTGAAGACACAAGGAAAGAAAAGAAACCAAACAATATCATCAGCCCATTCAGTTTGCACAAGAACAGCTATAGCAATAAAGACTTGGACAACAAACTGGTGCTGCAGTGAAGCATCACTTCCAAATCTGCCAGAAAAGTTGCACTGTTGATCAGACTTGAAGGTTTTAGAATTAACAGACAGATGAATATCCCAACATGAAAACACCGGGGACCCCTGAGACCAGTGGAAAGGGCCAGCACTAGAGTCAGGTTTCTGAGTTTGCTCTCCAGCCATGGCATATCCTTGTATACCAATGTACAGAGAACCAGCAGACTGGCAGAAACAGATAAACAAAATTCCAAGTAGAAACTGTTAATGGCACTACCAATCATTAGAATTTTACAGTGAATGACAATTTTTCCCTAAAAACTTTTAAGTAAAAAGGTGTTTTGGCGAAAAAAAATAGAAGCTGTAGATCCTGATAGAAACTTTAGTTCCCTTTTTTTCTATTCATTTGTCTACAGTGCCAGATCCTCAAATGTGTTGTATTTCCCATAGAACATCAAACCTCTGGGAGAGGATATGTGAGAAGATTCAAGTGTTGAAAAGGAGGTGGCACATCTGAGAAGCACAGAAGGACAGAGATTCAAAAAAACACCTGAAACTCAAGCAAAGAACTGCTGCCCTACTTTGGTTCCTTGACTGAACAGTTTAATAAAACCCACAATTTTCTACAAGAGTGTCTACCAAAAACCACATCCCACAGGCTGCTCCCTCCTAGACACCTTCAGCCTTGCCAGTTTGCAGCCTTCTCCATACAGTCCCAAAAGGATCATCATTGATCTTTCAAGGATTTAAGGTCAGAAGATCATCCAGTCTGCCCCACTGACTACTCCAAAACAAAGAGCCACACCTGGCCAGGTTAAGCCTACAGCTATTTTTGGAGCTGCTTCTTCCTGACATGGACCATAATCATCAGAGCATCCGTTCCAGCCACAGAAAGGGGCCACAGATGGAGCAGCACAGCACACAGCACTCTGTTTGTCGAGTCATTTGGGAACCATAGAGTCATAAAGGCTGGAAAACACCTTCAATATCACCAAGTCCAACTGCTATGAAGCTGGGAATCTCCCTACAGAGCCAAAGAGACTATTGCTGTGCTCACCATGCCAGAGCCCTCCTGGGGCAGGAGCCCCCAGTCCCCTGCTCCACATCCAGTCTGGGGGCAGTGCAGCTGGGTCCCTACCTCTAGGTTTCCTGAGTTATTTCAGGGCCAATGAAGATATTTTTCTTTGTGATATAATACAGCTTTATAAGATATTCGTCTGGAATATATTTACTCTTTTCAGCGATGTTTTCCTTTGTGACGTAACACAGATATTCTTTTGGAATATATTTACCCTTTTCACCCAGCCAAAAAAAAAGAAAAAGGCTTACAGTAATAGTAATACACTCTACAAACAACTATGGCAAAGAAAAAAGCAAAACAACAACAACAACAAAAAGAACAAACAAAATACAAACAAAACTTGAAAAGGTATAGAAGTTTCATCTTACAAGTTTTCTCTTTTCTGCTTGAACTTGAGGTTTTGATGAAAGGCAGAAATTTTCCATTTTTAACTGACAAAAGAACAACCACTTCAGAAGAGAACAAGAGCATTCAGCCAAAACCCCTGAGATTTTTCATTAAAGATTTCAGCACTCTTGTTTTGGGGGTTCATTGTTTCCATGTTGATGAAAAATCTGTGCAAGAATGCTTTCCCCAGTGGGTTTTGAAAATTAAAATTAGAAGTTTCTGCTTCTTTTATTGCCTTTTTTTCTCCTATGAGCCCTTCTCACCCAGGTTTACTATTTATATATTGAGTCCCAGCTGCTAACTAAGCCTTGGCTTAGTGCTCTTACTGCAATGATGAGGCATTTCCATTTCTGATTTCTAGCATATGTTGCACTTAATATAACACTGCCCTTGTGCACCAGTTACCCTGGAATAATGGCTGTGCCAGCAATAGAATAGTGGTATAGTCCCTCGAGAACAACCAGGGCACGAAACCTGTGCCAATATGCAGATGTCACACAGTTAATAGAACAATGATAGATCCTTGAACTACACAGAGAGGTATTTTTGTAATGTATACAGAAATACGTTTGCTGCTGCAATGAAAGCTTCTTTTTTTAGGTTTCTCTTAAATGAACTTGGAAAAAAATACCTGCAAAAGAGCCAAGAGATAATGATGAAAACCTGAACAATTAATTCTGGGGATGAGGCATCCACAGCCTGAGCTGATTATTTTTTTGTTTTTTAGGTCTGTAGCCTGGACTAGATGATTTCAAAGACCAGGCTCCTGTGCAGGATTTATGGAACTTCATCCTTTTCAAAAAGGAAGAGACACTATACTGCAAGATCTGCCTTTTGCAAGGTTTTTTACAACTTCTGCTTTGGGAAACCAGAGCAGAACATGCGAAAAGAGAAAATAAGCAATGGATTTGAAACCACCATTGGACACAACTAGCAATGATTATTTGCTGATGGCTGACACTTTGCATGATGCTGTGAGCAGTGTCACAGGAGATTTTATAATGGCTGCATTGTGCAAGATGCTGAGCTTCCTTCACTTCTGGAGATAACAGGTGAGGCCACACCAGCCCCACCAGTGACGTGATTGGGTTCTGCACCAGCCAGGCCTCGTGACTCAGATCCATTTTTGCTTTATTCTAGGAAAGATTTAGCTGAGCAAACATCTTCAGGGCCACAGGGTGAAGCTTTCAGCTGCAGCTAAAGCAGAGCATCTCCTTGGTCTGGGACCCAGCCCAGGCAGCCTTTGGGAAGGTGCAAACTGGAATATTTCCAGTCTTCTGGGTGGTTTGGCTAAATCTGCACACCAGACCTAGCAAGTTAAACCCACCTTAAACCCCAGCTTTTGGCTGGTGTAGAAGCTTTTGAGAACCAGTGCTATCTCCCATCCACACAGAGAAGCAGAGGCAAACACAGGGTTGGGAGCACTTGAAGAAGGAGCAGCTTTCCCTGCTGCAGGAGTAATTGTTTCTGCTTCCAACTATGTCAGAAGTCAAAAAGAAATTCTATCCAGGACATAAACAGTGCATTACATAAGACTTCATAAAAAGTAAATTGTCATCAGATTTATTGCAGTTAGAAAAAGGCTCTTCTGTCTGTTGGCATAAAATATGCTCTAGGTTTTAAGAGGCTAGTGAGAATGAATGAAACAGTATATTTGGAGTTCCATGTCCTAAGGCTTTCCACGCAGGGACCTGTCAAGCTTTTGGAGCAGAAACATTTCAAAATATTTTTTAAAAAGTCATAAAATTGTATAAGATATAACTCAGAAGCATCAGGTCTTGATCAATTTTGCTTGTATATGTAGTATTAAAACAAAACAATAAAATCAGATTTAATATTCCACAGTGAATTGCGATCACTGACTGTTTGTTTTCCTCTCCAGGCTGGAGAAAAAGCTAAAATATCAAAGTTCTTTTCAGAATTTAAGTTCAAAAATTATTTAGACTATGAAAGATCTTATTTTAACGTCGTTAGAAACAGCTTGCTTCAAGGCTATTTGGCACAACTGCATCAGCTTATGGTGCTTGATGCCTACTACAAGTGGATGTTTGTGAGTTCCTTGCTCTTATCCTTTTTGTGGGCTGGGCTTCATACCAAGCATATATCTCCTGTGATGCCTCCACAGGAACAAAACCCAGTCAAAGCAGAAAGACCAGTAAAGGGGCCAAGTCTGTGCTGCGGGCAGTGATTTTAGGACACAGACAGACCCAGTCTAATAACGTTCAAAACAAGAAGCTTCAGTTCAACAAACTAAATACTTTTATTTGGATTTAAAAAATACCATTTTAGGGGATTTTTTTCTCATGTATTTTTTTTAAAAAAGAAATGTTTCCTTACACTATTTTTTTCAGAAACTGTGTGTCCAACCAAGACCAAAATGCACAAGTTTTTACCATTTCTTGTGGACAGGGAGATTGCATTTAATCTAAAGATCATTTTTAAAAACCCACCTCTGTACAAACTGATAATCTCAATTCTTCGTCCTCTAAGCTGATACCTTCCTGTAAATCACACAAAAGTCTCAACAGGCAGGAAAGACAATGACTCTTGATTGGAAGGGGAAGGAGGCCAGTCAGTGAACTCAGATCCCAATTAGCCCCAGCTGTAAGCCACGCAAACTCCCCAATTTAATGGTTCACAGGGGAACACATCCATACAGTAAAAGCTACCAACCAAATAAATTCCATCGCCTTCCCCCAGACTCCCCTACTCCCACACGTCCTTCAGACAAAAGTCTATTTCCCTCCTTAGCTGTTAAAAATATTTTTAGTGCTCTTCAAATACGGAAGGCAGAAAAGGAAACAAAAAAACAATAGAATTTGACACAAAAGCACCCTTCTCATTAGGACTTTTTAAATAGCATTAGAGCTCATTGAATTTCATACACTAATAACATTCCTACTCAATCCAAGGCAAACTAGTCAAATCTAAATCTATCAGATTTTACAAGCAAAGGAATATTGCCAAGTTCTAATATTTCTCCTGCATTCAATGTCAGAATGGGGTATGGAGTGTCTTCCAAACTACAGATTTCCTTTTTTAAAAATCCCTTTTAAATCTACTGTTCCATGGTGTTAAAAAACAACAACAAAATCAACCACACAACAACACAAAACCAGAGTTAAAAAGGAAGTTAAATCTTGAGAGCAGCGTGTATACAGGATTCTCAGATAAACAGTGTTTTGGGAGTGAAGCTGGCTTTAGCACAGCAATCAGCCAGGATTTGAGATTAAAAAGTAGCTAAGACCCTACCAGACAAAGCCTTTGGGCAGATAAAGCTGACTGTGACAATAATAAAGCCCCCACAGACACAGAGGCATGTCTGAATCCTCGGCCAGTCGACACCAAGCTGCCTCTTCCACTGGGAAAAAGCAGCCAGGGAGCCTGGTGCCACTGAAATCGGTGAGACCAGCCATGGGCTTGAAGCCTAACACGAGACACTGGTTCCTGCAGTGCTGCTGGGTTGGGTCCCTCCTGCACGAGCACTTAAGGCTCACACAGATAATTGCAGGGACCTGCGGTCTCAGCCATCTCCAAACAGCCTTGCTAGAAGTGCCAGCTGCTTGCAAAACCTTGGTAGGAGCTGTGTGAGGTGCTGTGGCTGCAGGAACAGCTGCCTGGTGTGTGTGTGTGCGTAATACATTTTCATTGAATGGTTGGCGAATAGAAGCGATAAGGAGGAATAAAGTCTGTAGTTAGAGCTCATTTTGTATGGTACGGGATGTCTTGGGGGTTTTATGGGTTTAATATATTCGCTGCTCCTGCTGGATCTCAGCACAGACCTCCAGATGAGAATATCTACTTGAGATGCAGGTTGCACTACAACTCATTTATAATGAATATAACAACTTGTGAAGTGGATTTAGAAGTCATTGAGTTATAGATTATTTGGGTAAACGGGGCACAAGCACTGTAGCAAGAAACCCATTTAGATATTAAGGAAAGCTATAAACTGAGAAAAGAACCGATGACAGGGTAATATCATGTCAGAACATGCCCTCCAGAGAGAGACCTCTACTGTGTATTGATCTGAAAGAGCCCCAGAAATCATTCTGCAAAACCCATAAAGCTCAGCAGTAAATGCAGAAAGGTGAGTTGCAAAGGCCAGCAGAGAGATGGGATACACGAGCTGGACCAAACCCTGCCAGCCTCATCTCATGAGTAGTTCCTCTCCCCTGGTCTGTAGCACACTCACCAACCCAGTGTTAATCAGTGAGTAGGAGTGGAAGAGTCACTCCCTTGGACTGAAAAGACATTTCTGGGAGGATTTTCACCCTCTGTATCAATTCTGTTACTGTTCACGGGCACCTTGGTCTTAACGAGCACATTTCTGGAGAGGTAAGAAAGTGTTTTGTAGGCGTCTCACACCCAAAGGTTCAACTGGCAAGGAATAAGGACCACAGGATAAATCCTCTGCTGGAAATGCCATATCCAAGGCAAATCCTGGGCTATAAACTGCCAGCTGGACCAAGCACAGAGTTTTAGACTTGCTACAGCCGTTTGGGATGTTGTTAAATGAGGGGGAAGCCTTGCTAATTTCAACCTAAGACCAAGGGCACGAGTTAATGAGCTTTTGGAGAGATGCTGAGAACACTCTCAGCCTGCTGAAACTGTACAACTTGTGGCTGCTCCAGAGCCACGCAGCAAAGCTGAGTCTGATACGCACAGCCAGAAAAGCATGAAGGGCTTCATGCCCAGCAATTGAGCTGTGTAACCTGAATTGGGCCACTGCCAGTGGTCACCATGGCTTGCTGCAGCACCCACCAAATCAAGACGTGCCCATCCAGGGGAGGGCTGCAAAATCAGGTGCTGGCAGAGGACTGGAGAGCAGAAGCCTGTTCAGAACATTCAGGGAAGGAAAAATTAATGATAACAGCTAGTCATCCAAATGTTCCCATATCATAAGCAACAAAGAGGCTTTTCGGACTTGCCTGGTGCCCTGCTTAGTTCGGAAAAATTTCATTAAAGTTTCAGAGACCCTCTTGAACCCAGCATTGTTCCTCCCTGCTGCATCATACACATAGCACAGCCAGGTGAGGTTGTGTGATTCAGCAGGAAGAGCTCAGCAAGAGAGGTGAGCACCAGTCAATTCAAGGACACGTAGCTCCTGAAAATCGAGAGGTTCCTGTTTGGCATGCAATTTGCAATACAAAAGCGCTGTTACAGTCACTCGTTTGTCCTCTTCCCTCCCTCCTGCCCTTGTTTAGAGAATGCTCTCCCATTTTTTGCCGCATCAGGGAAAACACTAAATCTGGCTGATGGGCCAGGAGCACCCGGCACCACTTACACGAGGCTGGCAGTTGCTTTTAGCATGAAAACTGAAGCATGCTCCTTGGATGATGGAGCACTCTACACAACTCGAAAAATGCTGAGGAGCAAAATTCAGGGAGAAGTGCAGGAAACTGTGAAGGTGTGAACTGTTGTTCAGTGAGCACAAAGAGAAACACGGTCCCATTGAGGTGGGGACTGGGGAGAACGAATGGACTCAGTCTCAGTGTTACACCCAGTCTTATCCAATTTATAGCAGGACATTATAGCCGGTAATAATAATCTAATGGGAGGGCATAGCTGGCACTTCCGAAACCCTTGGAACTGAAGGTCACTCATTTTATCATCGAGACAATCTTTTTAAAGCCCCGTTGGCGTGAAGCATTACCGGGAGGTGATCAGGGCTTTTAATCTAAAGCCTTTTATCCACAGCAGACTGCGGCGGCACATCGTGCACCTGAAGGCCGGGACGCATCGCTGAGCACACGCGGCGTGGTCCTGGCCCCCGAATCGAACCGCCCAGACATCCGGGAAGGGGCTCCACACCACATCGCTCCCTGCGGGCTGCCATCTGCGGCGGGGCCGGCGGAGCGGAGCGGCGCGGAGCGGAGGCAAATTCCTGCGCGCACAGCTCCGTGCGGAGCGCCTGCCGCTCCGCCGCCCGGGTCCGGCTGCGCGGGAGGCTCTTATTAGGGCCAGACCTCTCCTACAGCAATTAGTGGCAAAGCCTAATAACAGGATTAATCAGGATATTGCCAGAAGAGACTAACTGTCTGCTGCGAAACTGGCTCTTTAACCCGTTTCTTGGCTGAAAGCTTCTCAGCGACCTGTGTGAGAGCTCTGCGAGCCAAATGCAGGCGCAGACCTGGAATGAAGGTGAGAAGGGAAAAGCATGGTAAGGGGCTGTGAAGGGAGAGAGGGGAAAGCTCTCCATTCATAGGGCTTCTTTATAAAGTATAAAGTGTATCTTTATATATGGACAACGTCCCACTGAACCTTGCTGGAAGAAGACAAGCCAACACCAATGGGTGACAGAGTTCCTTCTCTCGTATATTTCATGAGTTCCAGAACTCACAGTTTCCTAATGGATATAAGTGAGCAGTTTCTTTTTAATCATCACTGAAGAGCAACAAAACAGGACCCCTATTTTTCTCTCAGCTGTTACACTAATTCCTTTCAGGCCAGAATTAGAAACACATTAAATACGACTAATCTAATGGCTTATATTCTGTGTTCTACCTTTACAGCCACTTTAGCAGGAGACACATTAGTGCCTTATTAAAAAAAAAAAAAAAAGTGTTGCTTTCATTGCTTTCTGCAGGACTTTTTGCATGTACAGAAGCAGAGATATATATACACAAACCAGACTTATGTCACTCTTACACTTCATAAAAATCTAGGGATTCGAAGTCATATTGCACTTTAGAAATGTGAACTGTTGGATATTCCTTTTCCCCAAGATAATAAGAATGAGGTATCCAGTTAGAGTTATATCCTGAAAATCTGGTCCTTAGTATTTTGCTGTTGCCCTGGGGTTGTGAATTAGAGATGTCCTAAGACAGTAATACAATTTCACAGTACATCCGTCTCAGTCCTGCCTGGGATTGCATGAGAAAAACACACTCCACATCCATACAGATCTGTGAAGGTTTTCAGAAACATTCCTCATCCTAAACTGTGGCAAGAGGCCAGCGCTTCAAACATTTTTGGTTACAGTGAAATCCCCCAGGACCACAATTTGGAAACATCAAAGCTCAACATGCTCCCCAGAATTCTCCAGCTGCTAGTCTGGCACCCAACAATGAAACCGTAGCTGCTGCGGATTAAAACTGGCATGGTTCCTCTCTCACCTATTCCTTGAAAACAGTTCAAAATCCATTGTTGCTGCTTCTTCAAAGGCCTGTACCTCTGAAAAGCACATCACAATCCACAAGTGTGAATCAATGTCTTTGAATTTTGGTGACTCTGCCTTGTAGGGTGCTTAATCCCACCTGGGATTCACAGCTCAGCAGCAGGTAAGAAGCCAGACAGGTGATCCGTCAAGAAGCTATCAGGAGTTCCTTAGATGAGTCTAGCCTTGAGAAAGACCTTCAAGAAAAGTCCAGGCCCTTGAGGAAATACGATTAGTCACCAACAGCTCACTCCCATCCCTGTCTCGCCCACACCAAGTGACTGCAGTAAATCCACCAGCGGGAATTGCACGCTATCCAGCTTCCTGGTATTGCGCCACTGCAGAGAGCTCAGGTCACACTAACTGCTGCTTAATGTTCACTGTCCGCAGCTTTTAGCAGCAGGACTTATCTTACCAGGTGCCTCCAGCTTCCCTGGAGAGAGAACCGGTGCTAGCACCAGTCAGCTGTGACATGGAGGAAGTTCTAATCCAGGACAAGGCAGAAAAGGGAAGAAGACAAGGTGAAAACTAGTGGACAGTAGTGGAAACTGGTGAGAGCTTGATGTGAGAGGGAAACATCTGGAATAGTCATGAGAACATTCTTCTAAATGGCTGTGAGTTTTCATTCCCTCCTGAGGGACCCATGATAAAGGAACTGTGTGTAAGGGCAGCACTCACCCTGGTTCCACCATGCAGAATCAGCTTTTAGAAGAAATTCTCTTTCAGCCTTGGGAGAGAGAACTTGCCACTCCCTGCTCAAGCCTGACACTAGGATCTGATTCCCTGGCTCACAGGGAGGCTGCTGAATAAATAGGGAATTCTCGCTCTATCACCTGAGCAATGAGGCTTCCCAGCAGGCTGAGCCATTGCTCTTAATCCTGACATACCAAGCCAGTTGCTAACCACCTCTCAACATGAAAGTTTTGTTAACACTGCACATTTGGGATGCTGGATAATCACATGTTCTCTCTCCCTTTTATTCCTTCTTTCGCTTATCCATGTCAATATTTCATTGAGTTAAAGTAGTCACTCTATTCTCCTTCACCTTTTCCCCCCTGCCATCAGTATGATTTTACTAAAACGACTTATTTGTTTATTCCAGTAAAATTTTCCCCCACTCTGAAGCCAAACAAGAAGGAGAAAAGTTTAATTTAGGAGGATTTGAAATTCCTGAAATAGATGACAGCTGAGAAAAGGCTGGCATGTTAAATCATTCAACTTCACAAACACCCTACTCTCATTTAGGCTTGACAGATGTAAATGCCAGCCAGGTACTACCTACTAGTAATGCTATCTTTACTTAAATTAAGCAAATATATAATACAAAATCCTTTTCATGTATGTTAGCCATCTGCAGAAGAGTGGATCTCTAGCTGATTTTTCCCCCTGATTTTTTATTTATGTCATGTACAGTGCTGGGAGGACAGGCTTAACACTTTCTTCAGGTTAAATAACTAGGAGTTCATCAAATGCTCCTAAATCATGTCACAAGTTCTGCCAGTGTCCTGTCCTGAATAACATATATTTTTTTATGCAACCATGAATCAAAAATACTGACTAGGCCTGCAGTAACTGCAGTGATGAGATAGCAGGAGAAGGGCAATCTATAAGAAAGCCAGTCTTCGCAAATGTACACAGTACAAAAATGCCTACCAGACAAAATAAGAAACTGAAGGATTTTATCCATTTAGAAACCAGGCAAAAAACACATTCAGTGCCAGACTGAAATTCAGACTGAACAGGAGGTTTCAAACCAATTGCCAGGTCCACCAAGAAGCAGCACCTTCTGCTCCACATAGCAGACTCCTGGTTATATTGGCAGGTGCAGAGAGATCTGCTTCGGGCATGGCACTGAGGTCATGTCGCCGGTTTACTGAAGGTCACTCTGAACACAATATACTCCAGAGATGTGGCTTATCTCAGCTGAAAATTGCAGGGGGTGGAAGGATGGGATGGTGATAGGCTTCAAATAAAAAGATCCCCATGTTTGAGGTTTTTCACTAAAATAAGATTTTCTATCAGGAGAATTCCCAGCTGCAGTCTGAGACCCAGCGGCTGCCCCTTGCTCACAAGGTGATCCACTCAAACAAGAGGCTTACAGACCATGGTATCTTCTTGTTCAGTGTGTGAATGCCAAGCAAATACTCAGTCAAAACTGGTTGTTTTAGAGGTGGGAAATTGGATTATTGCAGTGCTCACCTCTTTGTGGATGATGCCTTGCACTGGGAGGAGGGAATGGAGGATTGTGAATAATGCCTTACACTGAGAGGAGGGAACAGAGCCTCTTCTCATTTTTATACCATCCAGGCAAATGAACAGTCAAAAATGCAGGGGCAAGGGATGCAACGGTGAAAAAACAGGTAGCATTTTCTATCTGACACAAGGGGCTCCTGCCACTGTGACAGTCCTCATGCTGAAGGAGGAAATCTCGGACGTCCACCGTGGGGGCCCCAGCATTTGTCAGGATCTGAGCCCTTCTGTGCCAGGCACTGTGCAGCTTATACATGAAACCAGCCCATACCCCAAAACATTTGTAGAGTGTTTAAGATTATTAAGCTGTCATTAAGTAATGAAGTAGCAAGAGGGGTAAAGGCAAACACAGGTCAGTATCCTGGGTTTGCTGTCTGGAGTGAGACTGCCCCACCCAGTCACCCTCACACCAAAACCTTTATCTCCCCCCTCTCTCCCTTCTTTAGCCCCATGTGCCAGGTGAAACCAGTTAGCCTGTTTAAGGCTGACAAAGAGACCCTTTCCCCACCATATCAGATCACTCAAAGTGCTTGGGAGAGAGAAAACAGATCCCCAGGTCTGCACCCAATTTTCATTCTGATTCTCCCTGTACAACCTCCTCTGGAAAAAAAGTCTTGAGATTTGGCATAGGTAAATGCTTCCTAAAAAAAGCCAAGGACCTCAGGATGTGTTCTAGGGATGCCAGAAACTTGTGGCACATACAAGTGGGCAGATCCAGTTCCCTGTCTTTAGCTCTATCCACAGTGGTGCAGTTTTATTCAAGCTCCTTCTCAAGGCATATGCTGACAACGAGAGCTGAGTTCAACTCCTGTTAATTATATCACTCACTGGTGGAATGTCCCAGTGTTTCAGACAGCTCCCAAAAAACTTCAGGAAGAAAACAAGACACTGGCTTTCTCCACTTTCTTTCTAATTCGAATCAGTCATGTGCTTGTCTGAGGTGGCTCAGCTCTGCTGCTCTGTGGGTAAGAGAAACTCTTGTAAATGGACAGAAAGAGGTTTGATGTGTCCTGAGAACTGCAGGTAGTTTCCACACTGCCAGGCACAGCCAAAAACCTCGGGGGCAGCCTTTAGGAGTACAGCAGGTTTATGCCTACAGCAAGCTGTGGCAGCTCCATCCCAGAAGCCTCAGAGATGCCAGGACTGAGCCAATATAAAAATCTGCTCAAGAGAAATATGTCTCAGAGCAGAAGCTCCAGTCCTGTGAGCTCCGCAGGGGCAAGCAGGGCAGCAACCAAATCCAAAATCCCCTGCATGACCCATCCAAATGTCCTGCTGGGACAGGTCCTGTGGATGTGTAATCTCTGGTGAGTTGCTGGGAGTCTTCTGCCTGTATGGCCCCTTGTGAGACCTCCTGATATTCATCCCTGCCCAGGAGGTGCTTGTATACTGGTAAGGTCAAGACTTGGGCTGGCAGGAGCAGAGGCACACAGTATCTAGCAAAATTAGGGCTGTAGCAAGTAAGAGCAAATGTTAGTGTGCTAGACACTGTACATAAACATCTTCAATAAAAAGTTCTGAATATATTGGTTGTAAAACTGCATATAGGACATTAAATACCTAGAATACCAAATTCTGCACTGGAGTTCCCCTTAGACTGCTGAACTGTGTCAGCTCCATTGTGTTTCAGACACACTCAGATGCGAGCTCAGGCTGGGATTTTTCCCTCCTACTCGGCAGTGTAGCCTATCCTCCGGGAAGAGTTCAGAGAGAGGTATTCCTCACTGCAGGGAAAACAGCAGCGCATTTTAAACCTACCTCTAAATAACCCTGACAGTCTCTCCGAAGAAAAAGGATTTCGTTTTCTTTGGCAGCAACGGCTGCTGCACACCCAGATGCTTTCTGTGCCCACCCCAGCGGGCTCAGCCCAGCCCAAAATCTGTCAGAGTCTCTGACAGAAGCAAACACCGAAGAACAGCCCTTCACTTCTCCTGGAGATGCACAGAAAAATCCCTTCCTCTGCGATGCAAATTCCAGTTCTCTCCTCACCTTTCACACGCCCTCCTCTCCGCTACCGTCCCTGAGCTCAGCTGCCACCAAATCTGACTGATGAAAGGTGGCAGCTCTATTATATTAATTCCCTCCAGAAAACAGGAAAGAAGCCTCACATGCTTTTCATATCAAACACATAGCACATTTCAGAGTTTCTCTGCCTGCTCTGGCTCCTATTCTGCACGAAACGTGGTCATCGAGGGGAGTGCTCCTCAGACTGGGGGATGCTCTTGTCAAACAAATGGCAGATTTTCACTTCTTGCTATTTTCATATTAGGCACACATGCGAGATTAAGTGTGCTCATGCTATCTTTGGCTGATACAGTATGATAGCTGCCTGCAGCTGCTCCAGTCTAATGGACTCCAGCCCTGTATGGGTGGCCTGAAAGGTGCGTTTGTAGAAGACAGCCTTAGTGCTCCAGTACATGAACTCACACCAAAAGCGCAGTCTTAACAGAAAATTAACAAAAGCCATACCCCCAAACTTTCCCAAAGTAGGAATCTTTTCTATACAAATTGTCACGCTGCATAAACTGAAATTAAAACACCTCCTGTAACTGCATCTTCATTTTAATGAAAGCCTGTTTTCATCCTCATAAACCCGTCATACCACAATGGATGGATTTTACAGCTTAAACACCATCTTGATATCAGGTAATCGCACCAATCTGTGAAAAGTTCCTCCACGTGACAGTAGTTTCCAACACACACTGTCATTTGATCACCTGTATCTCTGATCTCTTTCTGTAGTTCTCTTTTACAAAGCCTGTGCTATGGTTTGTCCCAATACTGTGCCCTGAGTGTTGGCAAAACCCCTTCGCCACAAGATTAACCACAAGGAAAGGATCTGGACCAAAGAACCATCATGCCTGATAAAAAGGTTATTTATTGACAACATTCACAATTTATTCAAGCCAAAACACACTGAGGGATACAATTGTCTTTAGTGTCTTTAGGATTTAGTGCTTTCCCTGCACTACATTTGCTTCCTAAGCAAGGCAGCTCACTCACCCCCTCGCCCTAGACTGGGTCTTTCTTGGAGGGCATCCTCAAGCTCAGAGCCATCTTTTCAGAATCTTCCCCAAGTTTCTGACCAGGCCCTCTGTCTCCAGAACAAGCTCAGCCCCAGCAGAAGCAAAGCAAATGTCCCCAGGACACCCAACCCACGTCAGAAAACTGGCCCGGGCAGCTGGCTTTGTAATGAGCACAAATCAGTCAGAAAAGCTGAAAACACTTGACCGTTGTCTTCTCCACCCGTGTATAGAGGAAGGAGCAAAGCTCCCAGACTCCGGTCGCAGCCTGAGGACTCGGAGGCACAGCGGGTCCCAGACGAGCCCCAGCGAACACAAGGCAGCAGGATACGGAAACTTCCCTTGGCAGCCAGACATGCCTTTTACAAAAGCAGGGGAACTAACTGCATTCTGCCACTCCTCAGTTTTGGGCCAGTTCCCAAAGGCTCTTTGTGCCGCGCCGGGCGGAGGGAGCCGACCACCCCGAGGAACAAAGGGCTGGGGGACAGCCCCGGCTTCGGACTGGTGCCGCTCTCCTTGGCAGCAGACTCTTCCCTGAAAATCCCCACCAAGCCTTTTCCTTTAAGACTTTGTTCAAAATCCTCTGCAGTTTCGGGGCTGCACACCATTCAATGGCCTTGGAGCCAGACCCTCCTTTGCATTACTCTACTGGCCACAGCAGTAGGGAATGGCTTCAGAGCAATTCCTGGGAAACTGAGAGGAAAAGCAATGGGTGGCCAGACACGCATCACCTCCTTCGCACAGTTTTCTGGTGCAGGGTCCAGCCCTGCTGCTGGATGTAGGAGTCAGACTCTGACAGAAGAGGATTATTTTGAAATCTAACAATGAAAGACTGTTCTTCTCGTTACAAAGTGAAAAAGGGAGTGAGAGAGGGAAAGTCCCTTCCGCAGTAGTTTCTCAGGCACGAGAGAGAATATGAACAGGTTTTTGCAGGAGCAAAAGGGAAACTGGGGTCGCCTCGTTACTCTTGTACAATACTTTGCCATGGAGAACAGCTGCACATTTAAAGAGTGATTAAAGTGGATGCACATGCAGACATGCACGTTTATTCAGCACTGCTCCTTGGGGCACTGCAGCCTCAAGTCCCACAGAGGGTCTCTCCCTCCCAGCACGGCCCCCACACCCAGATAGGCTGGTTTGAGGAACTTCACAGGTCCCCAAGCACACAGGAAAGTAGGGCTTACCAAAATGAGCAGTCTTTCTCTGTGTTAGACCATCTCTCTTGCTTCCCCTCCCCAGCACAGCAACACCTCCCAGCCCACCAAAATAGTCCTTTGACTGTGTCAATGAGACCAAAAACATAGAAAAGGACAAGGGGAACTCATCAAGTTGTTTTTACAGCAAGGAAAGACCCTCCCATGTAACTTCACACGGCCAAAATGTCCAGTCAAAGAACAGCCTTCAACCATTACCCGTGTCTGCTGGCCTCAGAGGAGAGAGAAAATCTCAAAGCTTTTGAATGACAAACTGGAACATAAGTGGAACATCTGCATCTAAGTTGAGCACAGGAGGCAGTGTGGGTGAGCAGAGGACACAGAAGCACTTGGGGACAAATGCTTTCTGCCATGGCTCCGGCACTGTTGCTGCTCCTATTCCCAGGCTCCTCCATCCCAGCTCGCTGTAGCAGGGATGTGTATTGCTGGAAGCTGGCAGTGGCCTCAGCTGGGGCGGGTGCTCACATGAATTTACTGGTTCAGGAAACCCATCCGCCAGTGGGCTTACTGAGCAAGAATCTACCACACACTCAGGTCATCCAAACTCCTTTGCCAGGCCTCTGCAGCACCACCTATCCTACCAAACCCAAATCTAAAAACCATGGAAAAAATTTTATTGACTGCCACAAAAGCAGGAGGCTAGTAAAGCCACGCGCTATGGCCAGTGCACTTTGTGTTTGGGAGGTTGCTTCCTTGTTCCTGGGGAGATGTGGCTCTGCTGGAGATGGGGATTTTCTCCCTGCTACCCTCCTGTCCCAGGCTACACAGCCACACCAGGCAGTGATAATGGAGGGGGGACCCTTTGCAGCCCTCTCTGGGAAACCTGGATCTGATGCGTTCGGTGTATCCTCTCTGTTTTCTATGTTAGGTGCCTGGCATTAGTCTGCATTAGGAGTAGCGCTTCAGCTGCTGACTTGGAAGAAGTGGGGAAGACCAGGATGGTGGTTTTTCCACAGCTGAGAGATCCCACATGCCTGAGGAATTTCCCTCTCTTGCTCTATTAGTAGCAGTAGGAGTGAGTGATGGGGGCAAACCTGTTATCACATTACAGCCTGAAGTGCCTGTGCTCGGCTCCCAGCTTTCCCGCTGGACGAGAAGTGTAAACACCTCTCCCTCCCAGCCCGTGCCCCGGCACACGGAGAGCGGCCGCTCCGCCGTGGAGGTGGCCAAGGAGACGGTGCAGCAGGGTTTGGGTTTCCTGCCAAGGGAGAGCAGGGACAATCCAGCACGTTGAAAAACGATCTGAGGGGCTGCGCTTCCAACTCCCCCTGCTCTGTCTCTATCAACTCATTCCTCATCCAGCTGCTACGAAAATACTCCTGGAGTGCTCAGAGGTTATGTACTATGGCTTGGCCGTTTGCCAATCCAGTGAGGCTTTTTTTTTTATTACTAAGGCCTTAAAACTCCTGCTAGAACTCGGTCCTGCAGCACAAACCTTCATTGCTATAGCTTAGCTGCCAAAACATTGCATCAGCCATCACAATAGCCTGGCACCAACTAAAGAAATACGGCGTCTTCTCCTTGTGCTCAGCTCAGAGCACAGATGTCAAAGTCATCGATGGCTGGAGCTGCTTGGAGGTTTTGAGATGAAACTAAAGTTTTGTTAAAACATTCAAGTTCCCTGGAACAGAAATTGTTTTATTCAAAGCCTCTCCAGTCTGATAAACATTAGCGTGGTGCAAGGCAGAGGTTTCCAGTAGGTCAGCAATGAGAACTGGGACCAGTTCAAAAGCAGGTGATGAATGCAGGCAAAAGTGCAGGGCCCCAGACAGCTGTATAATGTCATTGCAATGTTGGCCACCATCCTGATAACAAAGCTGCTTTACTGAGCAGCTGCATGGTCTAAGGACATCCACTTTGCCAGAAAAATGGAAATATTTTACTAATGTTCGTAGTGAGATCAAAAGCAGACATACAGAAACCAACATTTCTGGCCAAAGACACAGCCTAGTTTCCAGACAACTGTCTTCACAATCTCAGATCCAACTCTCTGCCTCCAGTCTCCTTGCATTCCCTGCATCCTCACTCAGACATCTCACCTTCCTGAGGATTAATTTTCTTTTGGCTTCCATGCTACACTTCTGTCCTGTTTTCAGTCATACCTCTCTCACAATCTCTCTGAAGATCCTCCTCACCTCCCTTGTCTCCTGATGAGAGGACCCTGCTCTCAATGCTGCCTTCTCCCATCGCTTCCAAGGCCACTCCCATCCCAGACACAAGTTCAGCAATCCCATCCCTGCAGGTGGCTCCTGGTTCAACTCTGACTCCAGACTGCTCAAACAAGGCCATGCACTGTCCTTCAGCCGTGAGCTTAGACCACATCACTGAGACAGATTCTCCCTCTTCTTTCCACATCAGAGCCAGCCAAGTCGCCCTTCCAGGGGAGTTTCCAACTATAGTTTCACCCCAGGATCAGCACTGCCAAGCTGAACCTTCCAGGTTCAGTCCTAATACCTCCACTCAGGCATGGCCTTTTCTGCCATTCTGAACAGACAAAAACCTGGCCAAATTCTCATCTTCTCACTTACTGCAGCATCATCTCTTCTGTCCCTCACAAATGCAATCCTCTCCCCTTCAGAGCCACTCTGAATGCTGCTGCAGAGATCCACAATTTGCATCTCTGTGCCCTCAAAAACTCACACCAGAGCACCAACTCCAACAGAGCCCACTTTCTTTTCTTTTCTTTTCTTTTCTTTTCTTTTCTTTTCTTTTCTTTTCTTTTCTTCCCACTCTCCCCACTACCTATTATCCCTGGGCCAAGAGACCACCTCCAAAGAGCTCAGCCTGAGATACAGTTTTCCACAGCCACACTTTCAGACATCAGGTACCCTCGATGCTTTACATATTTGAGTTGATCCTTCAAGTTCCCCTCTGCTACAACACCTCCAAGAATCTGGATCCTTCAAAAGTGTCTGCTAAGGTGCCACCACAGCCTACTCTGCTGCCTGGCATCATGGCACTGATTCTTTCTGCTGCCTCATCTGTCTGTCCCCACAAGCTGTTGCTAATCCTGTATTTAGACTGCAAACTCTGAACTGCACCTGACACCACCAAGTCCTGACTGAGTTAGGGAAAACAACTGATAATAACGACATCACACACCTATCCTGGACTTAATTCAGTTTCTGAAAAAGCTTTAAGGCACCTTGTATTTTATCAGTTCCATTCACTCTCTAAAGAACTTTATCCTGAATACACCACTGTTCCCCATTGATCTGGTCCCAGTGCAGCTTCCTGGAGCCCATCAGCAGTGGTGTCACAGCAGAAACTGTGGCCATACCCATCTGCACTGCACTCAAAGCATGGAGAAGCAAAGATCCTGTATCTTGTTAGCAGTGCCCAAGTACCCGAGAAAGATCCTGCGTGGGAATCCAGCCAGCTGCCTTGTCCTGCTTGAGGGAGGTGTTACTGTCCTACAGCTAAAGCAACATTTTATGGGCTTTGATGGTGTGCTGGGTATGGAGTTTCATGAGTCACCACACTTGCAGCATTGTCATTCCTGGGCAGGAAACCATTCAGACACTGCTTTAGGCTGTGTCCAAAACACTGTTGCTCATATTTATGATGCACAGCATGTAAGTACCACAACATCAGGCATTTTTCAATGCACAGAAAATTGAGCAGAGACCAAGCTCCAAACTGATTTTGTTCAGGGTTTGCATTAGATCCAATTTAGATCTTGCCAAGTTGTCCAAGCTCAGGGTTGGCCAGTGGCTGTCTCTCATTTTGGGCCCAGGAAGGCCAGAGGTAGCTTTTCAGTCTGGTTTTGCAATGGCCAACACAGCTGCTTCCTGCTCCATATACTCACCATCAGACATTACCAGTTTGGTTTCTGTGGGACCCACAGTGGCAGGAACTGGTCTGGAGGATCATTGGGAGTGGCTGTAAGGGCTACACTGTGCCAAGATCCCAGCTCCTCATGGGAACAAACCAGCAGGCACTGCAGTGCAGAGCTGCACCAGGCAGAGCATTTTTCCTACTGAGCAGGACCTGGCCCTCAGCACGACCCATCTATCCCACTTCCAGGACCAGGCTGATGTTGCTGTGCAGCCCTGTGCCAAACAGCAGTGTCATCCTGCTCAAAGGCACCTGGTGAGTTCTGATTCAGATCAGTTTGTCTGATGCAGACGTGCTCTCAGCCAGCTACAGCCATGATCCTGCCTGGAAGGGCTTTCAATGCCATCAGTCAGACAAGCAAATATGGATTTGGGTCACCTCTGCCTACAGTTTTTTTCCCCATCCCAAATGCCCTTCTTTTCTCCTTCCCTCAATCCCAAGGACTCTCCCTCCTCGTTATTTTAGCAGGACAGGGAGTGCTGGAGCTGCCAAGCTGGGTACGTACCTTGGCTGCATCCTGACCTTGTGTTGGAAAGAAACTTATTTATCCAACTTCCTACAACACCCATGTTTCCACCAGAAAAAGCCATCCAGATGTGGAAAATTGATTTACAAGTCCAAAAACCAGGTTTGTTTCCTGGGCAGGGTAGTTTGCCTTAGCTGTAACAGGGGCGCCTGCTAGACCACAACAGAATGACAGTAAAAGCTGTGCCCTTAGAATGGCCAGCAACCACTGCCTCCAGCAAATCAACACAGACTTGTACCAGAAATAAATAAATAAATATATATATATATATATATATAACTATATAAATATATAAATAAATAATACGAGCAAAAGACACATTAACCTGCTTCTAATTGGGAGAGTTGCAGAATGGAAAGAACTTGTGAGAAGCATTAGAAGTAAAGCAGGGCAGAACAAATGCCTTCTCCAGACATATTTTGGAAATAATTCTGCTAGTAAGGAACCCATGTCATTGTACAAGAAGAGAGTCGCTGTCATGTTATTCCCCAGCACCTGATGCACAGAGCAGCAAAGGGCCTCCTGTATAAGCAACAGCTCTGCCCAGACCATTTTTAGATCATGAAGTTGTTGCTCCTTCTGAGCCTGAACTTCAAAGCAGCCAGGACAAACAAGGTTCACTCAAACATACGTGAAGAGAAGGTAAACTGCCTAGGAAGCCAAAAAGTAAAGTCCAGGGAAAGGAAAATATTTTATGAGTTTTCTTGTAAAAAGAAACTTGCAGGGATGGAGGAAACAGTCTGGTATTTAGCGGAAAGACAGCACCAGATAAATGAGTCCTGTAAAGATGTCACCTGAAGAGAAACTGGACTGCAGAAGACTGATAAATCACCTCAGAGAAATGAGCTGGGGTGCAAACAAACAGGCAGTGTCACTGAAAGGAGATCAGCATTTGAGTGGGAAAGAAAAAGGCCCTGCACTCCTCAGACTTCCAGAGAAGAGCAGAGTGTGCAGAGAGCTCACAAGCAGAGGAGACAACCCTGACCAGACCCTGAGAGCAGGGCCCATGATGCCTAAAGGCATCCATGCAGCACACAGATGTGTTTCCATATCTGAGGAAAACTCTCTGCTGTAATCAACAGGACCCAAAATCTGACAATGACAGCCTGGTGGGTGTGCAAAGAGAGGGCCCAGAGCAGTCTTTGGGTTTCACAGCAAACACACAAAGAAAACATTGCACAAGACCTTTCATCCAGCTACTGCTCAGAAACTACCCACAGCTGGCAACACAGCTTCTCCACCAGTACAGTCTGAGATGAACCTTTTATAAAATATTGTCGACGTGCATCAACAGTTGTTCAGATCTCATGAGGCCTTCTGCAAATACATTAAGGCTGGACAAAGTATGCAAGGTAGATCTCCAACCTCCCACCCGCACACCAATGCACCATCTAATGCTTTCTGCAACATCCAGATAACATCTCCCCTTTATCAGGCTTTGCCTGTGTTTCCCCCTTTTTGCTGGAAAGGGGAGGAAGTCCAGCCTGTCCCCACTACTCTGAAGTTGACTTTCAGAAATACAATAGTTTTGTCTCAAATCTCCTCAGTGTATTATATCAATTCACCTCCACTGCCATAAACCGTGTGAATAGGCCTCGGTGTGTGGGAGACAGACAAATACAGAAGGAGCAATTCTCAGGCTATGAAAGGAAAAGGGTTGGAAAGCTCCCAAAAAAAGGTCTCGTGCAGGTCAGTACGAGAGGCTCGGCTCTGCACCATTGTGGGAGGAAGCAGCTTCATGTTACTGATAGGTGAGGTGTGTGAAAGAACAATAAAATGCTTCAGTTGTGGGACACTTCAGGTTACACTTGGACGTTTCATGTCGCACCTAAATTAGCACACGTCAGAAGTGACATTTGCAGTGGCAGTAATGCCACCGAGCTGCTGCAACAAAAGCCCAGGATTTTATTACACAGGGTTTTATGAAGCTCTTGCTTACAGAGAGGCCCCTTTACGCCTGTCTGGCACTGGAGAATGGCCTTACAGTGGGTGCAAACAACATCACATTCATCTTCATGCTCTCCACACTGGCAGAGGGCTGCAAAGGGGCCCTGTAGCAAAAACAAGACCTCAGTCTTACCTATTGTCTTAAGGAATTATATACCCTAAATCACCGCAGTACATATTTTCTTCCACAAAAAACTAGGTTCAGAGGACAGTTTCACAAGAAACACAACTTTAGTATGTATAAGCTCTAAGATGCGATGTCAGTTTTCTCACTGGTCATCACAAAAATTTCCATCCCGTTGTGCAGCTTTGCTTTGTTAGCATTTGTTTAACATTGCTGATGAATCCACAGACTACCTTCCAGATGTGCAGCTGCATTTTTCAGTTTAGGGGCATCGGCATAGGTGGACTCTTCTTTCCCAGATGAACTTGTTTTTCTCCAAATTCAGAAAAATAAAATATATATACACACATACAAATAAATGAAGTAGCCTTCCCTGAGCCTGGGGCATCTCAGATCTAGGTTACTGCTGAAAAATTACTCGTATTCATTCACAGCCAATTTCTGCTTTTGCAGAAACTTCAGTGGGAGCCCAGTCTTCTGCCACCAGCCCCAGACTGCCCTTCCCTCCAGGCAGTACAGCCTGTTTATGGGTAAGGCATATTGCTGCAGGCAGAGAAAATGTTTTTAGTGTGGCTCCCCCTCCCTCCCCGCACTCCCACACCCCCAGCAATGCCTCTGCCAGACTCTGCCTTCAGATCCATGAGGATGCGAGGAGCAGGACGGGGCGCCGAGCGTCTGGCTCGCAGACAGAGCCCTGAACGCCGCAGGTTCGCACCAACGCTCGGCAGCGTGGTGTGGTCAGCAATTAGGTTAGCATTGATTGGGGCAGGCTGGCGGGAGCATCCTTTGCTTTACCCATAGACAGGCTGGTCACATGAGGAACAGCTGGAGCTCACACAGAGCCTTCTTTAATTAAAGTGCTACTCGCCATTTTTCTGGCAGCGCTCCCAGAAAAGCAATAAAATGGCAGCAGAGAAAACAAATACTACATAACACACTTCCACTCTCCTTTATGTTCCCAAGTCCCCCCTTCTCCCCCAAGCCTAATCTCCTTACTTTCTTTTATTATTATTATTTTTAATTTTTATTTCAGTTAATAACCATTCCTCATTTGTGACAGGTTAGGAAAGGAAAAGGTCAAGAGGGAAGAAAAAAAGGGTCAGGAGAACTGAAGCAGTCATTCACTGCCGTTCATGATTAAACATGTGGAACAATGTACCTGCTTATTAGGACATCTCCCGCTCCGAGAGAACATCTGCAGAGCGTGCACACCTTTTTCAGAGACGTGAACACACACGGGCACCTCACGGGAACATAACAGCGCTCACGTGCCAGTCGTTATGGAAACATTTTCCTTTTCCCCCCTTTCTCCCTTGGATCTACTGCTTAAACAAGCCTGGGATTGTCAACACACCAATAGCTGCTGCCTTATCCCAAATTAGCCAAAGTTCGTTGTTTCTCCAACCTCTGGCCCCCACCAGAGGAGCCCAAGGAAAAAGGAGCAGCGCCTGTCCTGCAGCACACGGACATTTCACAGATGGATCTGTTCCCAGCAAGAAACCTGTGCAAGGGTAATAATAGCCACGATGCTATTTTTGCTGTTGCTGTTGTATTATTAGGCTCTCTTCAGCACAGGGAACGGAAAGAAAAACACAGGGACACACAGAACAAAGATGTGAAACCAAAGACAGGTACACATTGCTCCCACGATAGAGGAAATGCATAATCGTCTTCTGAAAGGGAGCAAGGTTATCAGGGACAGAGGTGCTGAAACACAAAGGGTGTTTCACTCTGGGAAAGCATGTTGGAGTTGAGAGAAATCAGGAGCTAACCCAGTTCATGAAGTTTAACTGGAGTGCAGCGGGACATGGGCTGTGAGAGCCAATCCTCTCCGAATGCGAGCGGGGAAGCTGGACCTAAATGAAAAACCAGTCCCAAATCCTCCAACCCAAAGCCCACAATGGAGCTGATCTGAAACAGAGATCGTCGGAAATCTGGATTTGAGGTTTTCAGCTTGAGCCCATCTCCGTGTCTGAGATTTACAGTTTGACATGTTTATATTGAAACAAGATGGCTATAAATACAGTATATTTGTCTCCCAGTAGATTCTAAGGAGAGGAATATTTAAAAGCACTCAGCAGGGGACTAGCACAGCTCCCAGTGAATTTAATTATAAACTCTCCCTGCTTTTGCTCCAACTAGTTTGGGCTGGGAGTAGTTAGACTGCTTTTGAAAATCCCGCTTTATTTTTGAATAGCTGCAAATCATCTATATTTATATAGCTGGATGTGCATCGTAAGAACATACACAAGAACGTATTTTTATTAGCACAAATCAGAAATTTTCCATGCAGAATTTTTTTCATTTAGGGGGTAAGGAAGAAAGGACAAAATTAATTCAGTGCATAGGGGAAAAAATAGCAATTTTGGCAAAACAAATTGATATTGTGAATAACCAAAGAAATTATTTCACTTTATATCTGTTGGCCTGAACCATCACCGCTCAGAAGTGCTGGCATAGCCTCGGGTGCTGTGGATGGAGGGATGGACCTATTGTCTGCCATGGGCTGGGATTTCTGGCCAGACCACATGCCCAGTCATGCACAAGTCTCATTACTGCTTTAAGAGCAGCCTGGTATAATTTCTGAATAAAAGCAACACTGCTATTAACTTATTGGGCAACACTGGCCTACTTAGGAGTTTTATCAGATCTGTCTGATGATCCATGGCAGGGACAAGAACCTCTTGCAAAATTTTATCTCTGGCCATGTAATCCTGTGTGATTATTTTTCTCATTTTCTGAGCAGAATTATTTTGCCTCATAATTTTGTCTCATTTTGTCTGGCATTTCACTCCACACAGAATGAACCAGTTTTAAAAATGGAAAAAGGTGGATGGCAAAAAAGCTATTGTTGATGTACAGAGACTTTAATTATAATACTTTACCTTTGGAGAAAACTATTTTTCATTAACTGAACGGGTAGTAGTATATGATGGTGATTAAGTTTAATGGAGCTGAGACCAAGGTGGGGAAGATAAAGTTACAACTGAGAATCCATTTTAAGTGCAAAGCCAGCTTCTGTTTGGAGAGGTGTTTGATGGAAAACTGCACTGCTTCTAACTAAATGAGGCTTAAATAGGTGTAATTTTGTATGTATTAAAATTAAGATTCCTTTAGGTATAAACTATGAAAGTTTCCACACAATTACCACTCTTGAGGAGCACAGAGAGCACACACCATAAAGAAAATGCCACTTTTTGATTTAATAAATGAGACCAAACACATGCTTTTCCACTGGGAGAAGGAAACAGAGCCATCAATGAGCCAGGTTTAGCCAAAATAACTGAATAAACTTCAAAACCATTCAGCCCAGTGAATTCTGCCTGTTCCAGTCGAAGGGAAATGTTTTTCTTCCTCACCCTGACTTGGCCTGTCTCTCCTCCTGCCTCCTGCGGACCCTCCAGCCCCTCAGCCCTGGATGGAGACACAGGGCTGAGTATTAGCACAGCCTTTTCACCCCCCTCTGCTCCCTGCATTTAATCCAGAGGTTTATCCCAGGGAGGATAAGTGCAAGTGGGAATTTCTCCACTGCAGGCTCATTTGGAGCCAGCCCCCTCGAGCCACGCAGTGACCTGCCCCCACCTCTCAAACACCATGAAACCCAGAAAAAGGCTATAACCTCTTCATTAACCATTGTCAGCACAGGGAGCAGAATAATGGAGTAAAAAGGTGGGAAGATAATAAACAGACACCATCTCACAAGGATGTCTTGACGAGACTAATATCAGACACCGAACAAAATGCATCCCCTCTTAAGTGGTATTTCTATATTTAACACCATCTAAAATGTGATAATTTACACTGTCACAACATGTCTCTTAGAAACAGTCCCATTTTATTTGCAGTCAGCCAAAGTCTGGAACTCAAATTCTGACCGCCTTTCTAGTAGGAAAATAAAAAAGGAAAGGAAAAAAAGGAATAAAAAATAAAAGGGAAAGCTAACATCTGGCAGAGCTGGGTATTTATTAGACTTTATAAAACTCCACGCTTCTGTTGTACATAAGACAGGCACAAAAGGGGCCCCCAAAGTGTTATTTCCCCACCAGTGTGAAACAAGTGGCTTATTCAGTAAGTTTTCAAAGAACAGAGGCAAATGGATTATCTCAAGGAGAAGTTAAACACAGAGAAATGCACTGTAGCTCACTGTTGGGTTTAGCTGCCTGCTGGATGTGGAGGAAGGGGGGAAATCTATAAAATCTATCATCGTGGTGTCCAGCTGAGACTTTACACTTCTCAGGGAAATCTGAGCTGTGAAGCACCAACAGCTGCTTTTCTCCCAACTTGTGAAATCACCCACAGAACGAAAGTGTTTTCTTAAGAAATTCTCAAAACACAGCAAAGAGAAGCTCACTAAATCCTCCGGCTCCTGAGGCCGGGTCAGGATGACAAGGTTTTTCCAGCCTAGCTGTGACTGTCAGGCGCAATGAGGTGTGATTTGTGACCAGCGTAGCTGGGCTGGTGAAAGCCCCAGCCCAGGGAGAATTACACAGGCTTTTGCTTGTTTCCCTTCATCCAGCTTCACCAAAACACAGGTTGCCCGCTCAAAGCCAAGTCCCTCTCCAGGGGTGCTTGACCAGTTCCCCATTCCCGGTTTTCCAAACAGGGGCAGATCCAAGGTAGGACTGAGTGTCCTCTTCACTTTGCACCCTGGCACAGTGCTCCTGGGGTCTGCTCCAACAGGTGTGCCCAACACCTAGCTCACACAAAAACAATGTTTTCTTAGGTCTGTGGGGTTAAAGAAGCACCAGTGTTCAGTTGCAAAGTCCAGGCAGTGAGAGCCAGGACCCGAGAGTGACCTTGTAACAAGAGCAGTAATCATCCTACCTAATTCAAAAGCGAAAGAAACTGTCCTAAATTTGGATTTGTAAGTTGTTATCTTTTGTCTTTTGAGATGTTCCTGGTCTCTTCAGGATGAAGGATACAAGGGAAGGCTGAGGATGAAGGATAAAAGTGAAGGATACAGGGGGTTTATGAGCAGTCCCATGGGATGATCAACACAGTTCTTGGGCCTAAGACTGTTTATAGGGCACAAAAGTAAGAGACTGGTACCAGAGCAAGGCAGAGCTGCTGGACAGGGGGGGACAAAGTCCAGGCTGACCATGACACAAGTTCCCCAAACCCTGGGGTCAGCTCAGGGAGCTCAGCTGAGCCCTTTCCTGGCAGAACCCAGCAACTCTGCGCACTGTCTGAGCTAATTGGTTTTCCTTCTCTACACCAGAGAAATTCTGGCTGCCATTTTCCAAAACAAGCAGGTCCTTAACACAGAGATACCATCAACCAGTAAAATCAGTTGGAGGATTTCTGCTTGGCACAGCAGTGCAACAGGCTGGAGGAGGTAGATCTGATATGAGAAAAAGCAATTTTTTTTCAAGAATACAGGGAAGCTGCTAAAAGATCCTGCTTCACCCAACCTGAAACAGTTTGGGTTGCACTTGCTGAGTGCTCTTAAATGTATAAATAGTTTCAGGGCATTTGGCACCTTTCACAGATTGAGAGACACAGCTGATGTCTCTTCTGGTGCAGCATCTCAGGCATTAATTTCAGTTCAAATCGCATCCCTGTTGAATTCAAAGTCTTTCTCCTCCAAAAATAGCCTAATCATGCAGCTACAGGGCACGTCCAGGGGTGGGCACAGCGGGGTATCCCCACATACGGTGATCAGAGTTTCTTTCCTGAGCTTGGCTCACCAGACAGAGAGATGATCTGTCTCTGTACCCTTCTGCCCATTCATGTTTCACACAAACAGTAGGAGAGATGGAAATCAGCCCAATTCCAAGTAATCATCCCAGGGTATGGTCAGAAAGGAGAGGGTCATGACAGGTATTAGGATCTGTTCTGAGCGTCCAACCTTTCACTCTTATTTATAGGACTCATTTTTGGTCAAATAAAGCATCCATTTAACCCCGAAACACCTTTTTTTCTTTCACTTTGCAAATCCCAAACCGGTCAATTTGGGGCCAATCTAAGTAATTACAATAATTGCTTTAATGTTGAGCTATTCACTCAACCTAAAGTAATTTATTCATTCAGCCTATTCTCCTTCGCCTGGACTCCAGGTTTTACACCACCCAGCAGGGGTGACACCCAGCCCAGGGTGTCTTTACAGTGTCCTACCACCCCTGAGGATGGTCCCCACAGCAGGCACGGAGCACCTTTGCTCTGCATCAGGTCCTCTCAAAACATCCAAAGGAAAAGACCAAAATAGCACCCTCAGCCCTTGTCTTATTCCGTCTGCAGCAGAGATGTGCCAGTTACCTAATGGCATCAAATTAACAAATGAACAGGTCTGGTAGACCAATTAGCAGAGAGTGCAAGCAATTTTCAAAGAGGCTGCAATTGTCAGCTAATGACCTTGGAAAAAGCTTTTATTTTTCTGGCTCCCTCCGAAAAGTCCATATTAGAATTGTTGATAGCTGCTAAGTGTCACTTTTTGGGCTTTCATGCCATGGAAGTGAGCTGGGTAAAAAAAATATATATATATTAAAAAAGGGGAGGCCGAGTAGGTGTAATTCAGGCATCATCTCACTGCCTTGCCAGTCATGTAAGAGCACTGCATCTTTGCTCAGCAGGCATATCAGCTTCTCTCTGGGGCCATTAACTTCTCAACACCCAGTAATGCACCATGCACCTGCTGGAGCAACCACAGGAAGAGCTGAAAGATCATCTCAGCTGCACCCCACTCTTCCAGACATCACTGGGGCTTTCCTGAGTGAAAGGCACTTTTTATGCTTCTCAAGGAACAGCCTGGAACTGAGAGTCTTTTCCCCTGCCTCTCCTATTTTTTAAATAATACCAAGCCAGTGTGACACCCACAGGAAACTGAAAACTGTCCACCCCCATCCAGGAATTAAAAACTTGTGTGTTCCAAAGGTTAGTTACACCTCAGTGCCTCCCAGGAGAGCACGGTGCTGAACATAAAGTGGGATAAGATAGATTTCTGCATACCAGAGCATTTTATTTGGGACCATGTAGGTGTGTCTCTTTATCTTACTTCAGCTGGCCCCCTCCCAGGAGCTGCCATCAGTCCTGGACCAGCAAAGAATTAACAGCCAGTATCACACGAACCCTCTGGGCTGGAGAGGGAAGGTTTCCTCACCCAGAGGAAGCTGTGGTGGCTCTGTTGCAGCCAGCTGAGTGCCAGTGGTTTGCAGCATGGAAGGGACATGACCTCATGGGGAAGGAAAATCCCAAGTGCCCAGAGGATGCAGGCTTTGGTCCTCATTCCCATCCCTCCAATGTGGCACAGCAAAGTCTCAATAAGATGGCTGGAAAGTTAGAGCATGTTTTGGTTGGCTTGGAACTCCCCAAACCTTTCCTCAGGCAACTGGAGTCCATGACTCCCAGAGGTCCCCCTAAAAAGGAGAGTTTAGAGAGGGAACAAAATAGTGCAGGAGAGCAGAACCACTGCTGGTTATTTTTCTTGTGTGCCTGCGATTTTGATACATTCCTTTGCAACACACCCGTGATATTTCAGGTGCTCCCCTCTCCAGCACCCAACTCTGCCACGCCTGGGAAGGTCACGCTGGAGTCTCTGGTGGTGATCCCCCAAGGGCTTCCTCCTGCTGCCAGCTCCACAAAACCCCCAAGATCCGAGTGTCTCTGAGACCTCTATCCCTCTGTCAGCTGCAGTTGGAATCAACTGAGGGGCTCACCCTTATTAAAGGTCAAGAGGAAGATAGAGGTGGATAACTCCTGCAATTGTATGTGCCTTGTTCCCTTAGGAAAGCAGGTTAAAGATGGAGTGGAAGGGATCAAATTCTCTGGAAGTGCTTCAGAACACACTTTTCTGAGAAATATACTGCATATCCACACCTCCTCACAGGAAAGAGCAAGATGAAAAGATTTTAATGGTAATTTGCCTAGGAGGAACAAATTATGAATTACTTCTGGCTCAGATGCTCCTGAGTAAGGGATCAGACCAAAATGAGCCTGACAAAGCCTTTGTAATTTCTCCTTACTATGAGGTAGTAATAGCATCATCTGTCCTGCAGCATCAGGGTCACAGATGATTGTGTGAATCAATAAAGCAGACAAGCATCTTTCATCTGAATCAGCTACTCTGTGTGCTGTTTATTTGGTACCACGGTGACTCAGAAACCTTAACTCCCATTCTGTTATTGGACCTGGTCCAAGACCTCAGCAAGCTCCCATGCCTCAGTTTCCCCACTATAAAATGGGGATATTGGCATCAACACAGCTTCAGAAAGGGCTTGAAAACAGACACTGATATTAAAAGGTGACTGTGACAAATCTCTTGCTGTCACAAAGCCTTCAGTGTTCCACAATTTACTATCGCAATGAGAAAAAAAATAACAATTCAGTACATCTCCACATACAGGTGTAGTCAAGCTGTCCTTTAGGCACCCTGGGCACTACCAGAAGCAAGGAGAGATCAAAATAAAGAGCAAAAGGGCTGCTACCCCTCCTTTAGCACTGCTGTCTTGCACTTGCAGCCATGGAGGTGGCTGATGCCGTGGGCTTGCCTCCCTCACCCCCAGCCTGCTCTAATCCCTCACCGGGGGTGTTGGGATGGATTCAGGTTCGCTTTGCTCTGCCCCTCCTCTCTTACCAAAGAGTTGTCAGGGTAGCAATGAAATTTCCACAAGCGTGGCACAGGCGTTGCCAGTCCTTGCTCACAGCCAGGGAGTCAACGCCATAACTTCATAAAGACCCTCCCAGACTCGTTTCCTCAGGTCTGTTTCGGGCCAGGCATTTTCACACAGGCTCCATCCCCACACCACATCTGATAAGCTAAAGGGCCGAATCATTCACCTAAATAAGAAGTGTGAGCCAAGAAGTTTCAGCAAGAGAGAGGACATTTTCTGCTGAGATAGGAAGCGAGATGATGAGCTGATAAGCAGGAGAGATTTTACATGGCTATGAATACGTTGTGTTTATATGGCCTTCTACCATAAGGATGACTTTAATAAACAAGATGTACTTATATGGCTATCTCTCACATCCAGCTGGTGATAAGAACGTCGTAATGACATAACTACACATCCCATATAACCAGATTAAAAGGCATTAGTTCTTTTAGCAACATACGGTACTCTTTCTGGACATAAATGTATTTACTTGGTATTTAGCTGGCATTCACCGTGTGTGTGTGTGTGACAACGATTACATTTCATCCACTTTTCTCTGTTTGTATGCATGTATTTGTACCCCTATTGCAGACTCATGCAAATTATTTAATATTCAAACGTGCCCTGCTGCTGTTGCTTGAAATTTCACCTGCACACCTCCCCAAAAACGCTGGGTTCAGAACACTGCCAGGCTGGGTTCACCCACAGCATGAGAGTTCACTGCACCAGAGAAATGAATATCCTGATTTTAGGTCATCACTTTGAAATCACACTTTACACAATCCAGGTTAAGTCAAACAAACAAAAAAAATAAGTGTCCCAAAGTGAAGCATAATAATTCGAAAGTCCATTAAAACGTCCACCACCACCCAAAAATAAAAAAAAATAAAAAAAATTTTAAAAAATTAAAAAAGAATAAAAAAATTAAAAAAATAAAAAAAAAAGAAGAAAGAAAAGGTCACTTCTTATAGTTGATGAAAGGTTTAAAACCAACAGGAAAAGTCAACATTGTGGAGATATTTACCTCACCAGGAGCTCATTCACAGGATGCAAACTGAGAATGCAGGAATGCATTCACACGATGAGGGTGGAGGGTAGGGGGAATAATAAAGAGTTGGTGCAGCCTGTTGCTCCCCCCTCCTTAAAATTCCCTTTAATCCCAGCAGCACTGATGCCCCTCGAACAGGAGGCAATTTCGCCAGTTTCCCCGCGGGGCTGGGGAGAGCTCTCCTCTCTTTGGAAATGCAGATACGCAGTTGGGCGGCCAGGTGGCCATCTCCTGTGCTGGAAAGCCATCAGCGGGTGATTTCAGTCCCGAAGGAGAAGCTGCTCGGCCCCACCTGGGCAGGTGCTGTGCAGCCCTCGGCGGGAAGCCTTTCCGCATCCTTTGTCCCGGGCACAGCAGAGAGCGGCTCAGCTCTGTCCCCGGGCATGCACATGTGCTAATGCCCCAAAACGCTTCTCCACCCAGCCGGACCCAACGGGAATCTGCCCCTTTTGGATGCAAATGGCCCTTGGAGGAGGCTGATCCCCCCGTTCTTATCTGGGACAAATTCTCCTGCTGTGTTGGAGATGAATCGCTTGAGCTGGGAAACTCGTTGCAGGTGTGAACACCTGCGGAAGGGTGCCCGCCTGCATTTTCTTTTGAAGTCTATCTCAAACAGCACTTGTCATTCATTTACAGTGAAAAAAAAAATTTATTTTTTTGTTGAAGTCCACTTGAAATTTCCTGCAAATCATGTTTTTATTCCTCCTGCCACATGAAGGGGATCTGCAAAGGGGATGAAGGGGAATTTGCAAAAAAAAAAAGTGCTCCTTTTCAACTTTCTCTCCTCAAAATCTCAAAACTTCTGGCACGTTCTCCTTAGCTGTAATTCTGAAATAAGGGTTGTGTTTTAGAATATGATAACAGTAAGTTTTGTTTTCTTTTAAGAGCATTAGCCAGGGGTTAAAATGACAAAAAGATCCCTTAAGCAACAGCTTTCAAATTTCTTTTTTTTGCAAAGAAGTATGACTAAACGACCCATTTCAGATGATGGAATGTTATAAGTGATGGAGGGAAACTGTGCACACTTGGGTATGTACATGAAAGCAGTGAGTTTCCCCAAGGACACCACTGCAAAAGCCCTTCTTTTATACTGCCTTTGGCAGGGGGAGAAAAATGTTTAAACACATTAACCAATTCAAATAGGAAAAAGGAAAGGAAGTTATTTCCTTTAGAATCTATAATGCACTGTAAATCAAAGAAACTTTCTGGAAAATGTAGTAGACATGAGATAACAGATAAAAGACAAACCATAAGAAACTCAACTAATTGCTATAGAAAACAAAAAAAAAGTACGTTCAAACTCTGTTGTGTTAGATTCCTGTTCCCTGGGAGCACGATTTTCCTTCAAAAAGAGAAAAGAAAGAGGCATGTAGATCTGGTTTCTGTCTGCCTCAGTTCATCCAATGTGTGCCCAAAAGATAACCAAGAGAGTTTGGTCTATGCTGTCATCCGTCTTTAATATCTCGACTTGCCAAAGGGATGCTGAGGATGTCAGGGAAAAGAGCAGCCCCATCAGCCCACCTTTGATCTTTCACATGCGAGTTATACAAATAAAACACTGCACATTAAAACGGTTTGGTCTTTCAGTTTACTGTGGTAGAGAGGCAATGCTGAAGCACAGAGACGGCTGAAAGGAGAGAGGGTGCTGGGTCAGAGGATACAGAGCTTGCCTGGGGGCATTTGAAGACTGTTTTATGAACCAGGCTCCTGCTGAAGTTCACAGACCAATTTTACTGCAGTGCTGCCCACCCGGCCACAATTAGCAGGACTCCTGTATAGGGTGTAGGTATCTGTGTCTGCCAGGTCACAGTCCATGATATCCTTGAAAAATTGTTGCTTCTCTTTGTTAATGTTTTAATCATCAAAGAAATCCACGAGAAATACAGTAGCTCAGGGACTAACAACCTGTTCAGCCAGCTCTGCTTCAGGAGGGGGCAGACCAGGCAGAGGATCTGTGTGGATAACTGTGGGTAGAACCTGGTTTGCCTCCCTCAGCCCACCCTGACAGGTAGCATGTGTCACAGCTTAGTTTTGCCTGTCTTCACCTGCTTTTATCTACAGTGTGGGAGAAGGATCTGTGATTTAAATGTCTGAGACCATCACTTCAAATCGCACATACCCCTGCTGAGAGCCTGAGACAGGTGCCAAGGATGCTGTTTGATAGTCAGCAACATCAAGGCTGACTCAGATGATGAGAGAAACCTGTCCTCTGCTGAAATCAATGAGATGCCTTTGCAAAGTGCCCTACTGTTCTGTTTGTGAAGCATGAGACCCTGGGAATACTGTTTGGTGTATATATATTTTGTTGGCATGTTTCATTACGTAGCCACTTCACATTTCCTCCACAACAGCGTTGCTCACCATAACAAACATGTTTGAGGTGCGAGTCAATGCCGGGCAGCCAAGGAGAGCATTTACTGCCTCCTCTGTCTGCAAGGTTAGAAAGCTGGGAGGAGAGGAGAAATCCATTTGTTCTCGCTGGGATTGTGGTGTGATGGCCACTGGGGATGTGCTCGGCACGGATCAGTCCCCAGAGGTCTGCTGGAGATGAGGGCTGAACCCTCCTGGGTACCACAGGACAGCGAGAGCTGTGGGAGGTGAGGTACTCTGGCAATTCAGGTGCACTGCAGGCAGGCACTCAGCCTCCTTGCAAACCTCTCCTCCTAAAATCTCTCCATCCCTCCATGACTCACCTGGCAGCAATGGGCGCAAGAAAAACCCCAGAGAGCTTAAAGCCAACAGGAGCTCATGCCCGAGGCTGTGTGTGGAGCAATAAGGAGCCAAGTGCCTGCAATAGCTGCTCAGTAAGTGAGCACAATCCCTCCTCTGCCTCAGCTGAGACAGGATTTAGTGGAAGAAATAGATTGTGACAGCCTAAGTGAAGATGATATCATGGCGAATTAGGGTTGCATGAGCAACCCTGAACCTGGCCTTCCCTAATGCCGAGACCTGAACAAGGCTTGGGAGCAGCAATGGGATTTCTGGGGAAGCAGCAGCCCACACTTAATAGTAATCACAGGGTGATGTAAAATTCTCCAGGTTTCTGGTTTTTTGAAACCTCCTTATTTCCCTCAAAGACAGCAAGGATATAAGACCTTCACAGCACCATGTTGCCACATACATTACACAATTCCTTCCCACAAATATTGCATTACACCAGGTCACATAGTCCTACAACATGCAAGATAATATCTAAGCCATGGGGCAAGCTGGATAGCTCTGCTTTTTCAGCCAAAAATTACATCCACTGTGGTCTTAGGGCTTCTTCATCTGCTTGACTTTCCTGTTCTTGTCTCAGCCCATAGTCTTCCAAAAAAGTAAAGGTTTCTGGTTAGAGGTGAAGGTTCGTTTGAGGTGTCATGCCCTGGTCTCTGTGCCCCTTGGGATGACCCTGCCATGGTCCAGTCCACAGCCCTTCCCAAGCACACACAGCTCATCCAGCAGTGGGGTTAAGACACACAGATATCTGTTGCCAACAGGACCTTTTGGCTCCAAGCTTCAGCTCTGAACAGTTATCTAAGAATATCTGGGTCCGTTGGTCCTCCTCACCTTTAGCTTTCCTCTGGAATGAGGTTTCAAATCAACTCAGGTTTGCTCCCTCTGGAGACACCAGAGGATCTTCCTCTGCCACACCGCATCTGAAAAAAAGAAATCAGTGAAGTGACTGAGACAAACCTAAATACAGCGTCCTTCTCCGTAAGTTAAATATTTTTAAGAGCAGTCAAAAAGTCTAGTCCAAGTCCAGATTATCTGGCCACCTCTTTCTGTTCTCCAGGCTGTTAGAACAATGCCTGTGTTGAGTTGAGTTTTACTTTGTTAGCAGTACCTCTTTCCTTTTTTCCAGACCACTGCTTCTCTTCTTCTTGGGGACATTTGCCATCTGTTTTATAATTTCACTATTATCTGATGGTAGGACTCAATGACCTTTCTAGACTTTAATTAAAGTTTCTTTCTTTTTAAATCATCTTCATCAAATTCGTGTTTCCAAGCCACCTCTCTTGTGAATATTTTATCATTCTGACTGCAAGGAGATACATGACAGAAATATATTAATTACTTTTTATTTTATCAAACTGATGAATTAATCTGTGATTGGGTATGAAAAGGGTAGAAAATGTCTCCTGAAGTCTATACAGATGTCACGTTAGTCACTCTATGAGTCACTTTACAATTTTTACACTATTTGAGCTTTCAACTGCAAATGCAGGCTTTAGCAGTTCAAACCCAACATGTGACCACCCAGTTAAGCCTCGTTAAGCATTTACAACAGCTGGGCTTGGCTGCATCGTGCACAGAGCAGTGACATCACTTTCCCCTGCAGAACATGCTAAAGATGGTAGAAAGGAGGTAACGAGGTCATTATCTATCCCAGGTGGAGGGATAGATAATAGCATCTGGGACATGAACTCCAGGCAGGTGACCTCCGAGCAGCATGGGTGTGCCCAGACAGTGAGATGCTTCCCCAGACCCCAGATGGAGCCTTTCCTGGTGTTTACAGTGGCCCTATGGCCAGTGCTGCAGGGGTTTTCGGCGTGGAGGAGAAATGGTGACAGGCTCCTTTCTCCACTGTGGAATTCTTTGATGGCTGCTGTCAAGACAGTCAGGCTGAGCTCTAGCATCCCTGCTCCACTCCTCATCCATAAAACAAAAGCAGAAGAGAGTAACACACAGCTCTATGTCCCAGGGAGCTGTGGATAAACACATCAAACTCTGCCGTGCTGTCAGACGCTGTGTCTGTGCAGGGACATGCAAAATCGCAAGCCTAGGAAGTCAGCCTCTGCTTCTGAGTAATCAGCAGGACAGGAGTGATTAGCCTCCCCCTTTGCTAGCTTCAGACACAGACGCTTCCCTCCAGGCTGGGGAGGAAGGGAGGAACCTCGGCTGCTCTGTTTCTTCTGCTGAAGGCAGCAGAGCCCCAGCGATGAACTGTGAGTGCAGGCTGGGCTGCATCTGCTCACCCGCTCTTGCTGCCAGGGCTGCTGCTGCTGCTGCCGTGGTGCTTCCCAGGGCACACACCTGGAAGGGCTGAGAGGCGTTGCTCAAATTAGGAACCACATTTCTCATTGAACCATCTGGAATACAATGATCTCTTTATTGTCCTTCCAAAATAGCATCACATGTAAGTGTCACAAAAGTCTGTGTGTTTAACATTTTGTAACGCGAAGCATGAGGTTTTACGAGAATATGGCCAGAATGGAATTAGAGAAACAAGTAGCCTAATGTTCAGACTGATGGTTAAAGCATGAAAAATAGGAAATATTACTCAACAAACCTCTAAGGAAAACAAGGAGCAGGTAAGATGAGTCCATCGCTCTCTGGTCCCAAAGTATTCTGTGGTCTCATGCCAGCAATGAGGGAGGGACTCTGAAGGCAGGTCCGGAGCAGTTTAACCTCAGGTGACACTGCATTTGTTCTGTGCCTTTCTGTCCCCTAGAAAAACCCCTGTGGACATGAAACTCCACTTTGGGTTAATAGAGGGTGATTCCAGGTTCACTTGAGGGAAATGGAAACAGAAACTGGGAGATTAAGCCCTGGTTATTGAATTATGTCCCTGGAACATCACAGTAAGTGTCCAGCTCCCTAACACGTTCAAACACCACTAAATGTGCTAACAGAGTACACACACAGCCTGGCACGAAAACTGTCAGAACAGAGCTCAGGAAAGGAAGAAATGTCTTTCTCTGGCAGGGAGGAGCATACCTGAATCCCAAGGGGCCGCAAGGAGTTTATGAAGGACACCAGTAATTTCTAACAGCCAAAAGACATCACACTACTGCTATACCCATACAATACTGGTGTTTAGGCTGTCCTAAGCCCCACCACTGCACTTCTCTGCCTCAGTACAAGCTATACTTGGGGAAATCTGCCTTCTGTTCAGATGTACAACTGTGCAACTGTGTACAGCTCTGTACAGCTGTGCAGAGGATACCTCAGTTATGCATGAAATATGCATAAATTCATGCTTGAATTGGGAGTTTTGGCACAGAAGGAGAGCCCTGGCTTTATGAGAGGGCTAGAAGAAGAAGGGAACAGAGTGTGGGCTGTCCCTCCTCAGAGGCACTGAGCCCATCAGGGTGAATGAGAGCACCAGCAGTGCTGGAATGCCTGGGTTATGGATGGTGAGAGGATCCATGGAGGCATTCTGTGTCATCTGGGAGCCAGACTGATGCTAACTTCCAGCACACAACCCTCAGGGACACTGCATGTCTTGAAAAATGTAGAAGTGAAACTTACTTTCAAATTGGGGGAGCAAAGGGACTCTGTTTTCACTAAAGCAGGACAGGGAGCAAGGATCCCTCTGCTCTCTTCTTTGGTTTTCTCTAAACTATCTACGGTAATTGCTGAACTGTTTTGTGCCTTGGTTTCCCCATCTTTGTGATGGGAAGGGACACTGAGAAGTGTCCTAGAAGCCCACAGACCCTCAATAAGGACACCATATTTTCTTAACTCTTCTGGCACTCTGACCGGGCGGTGCTGTGCCCGTCCATCTGTCCATCCATCCCTCCACCTGCAGGAAGCAGCACTCCCAGCCTGTCCCCTCGCTCCGGCAGGCTGTCTCTCTCCACGCACCCTGCTGTGCCTCTGCTGCTCCCGATTCCCTGTCTGCCTGCCCTGACTGCCGAGCAAAGCGATGCTCAGGCCCTCGGGACGCTTGGGGACTATTAGCTGCTCTGAAAACAAACCCTTCCCCTCCCACGCGGGAGCCTGCCTCACATACCAGCACCTCGGGGAAATAATTCATCTCCACTGCCTGCTGCTCACCTCCCCGACCAGCTGATCCCACTGATGGCTCCCTCCCACCCAGCAACTTTCCGCTGAATTTATGGCACAGTCCAAGCAAATACGTTGCATGTGGGTTTTTCCCCTCTTCCGGTGTGAGAATGAGGAGTAATTGCGTTTGTCACCTCTGGCGGCACACCCAGAGCCCAGGGAAAGCGAGCCATTATTCTCATTTACAAACAGGTAGGTAATCTCTTCTCACATGCCCTCAAAAATCATTGTGCTATCGGAGCAGGCTGTGCAGATGAGCCGATACTGGGAGATTGTCTTCAGCAAAGCAGTAAAAGCCTTAAGTGCACTAGATTGGTTTTTGATTGACTTTTGGAGGAATAGTATATCAGAAGAATCCCAATAAGCTCTCCCTGTGGTATTTTAAGTGGATATAATGGTCAGAACTGACAGACAGTAATGAGCCTTGTAGACAGGGGCAACTGTATGTTATTTAATTTCCACTAAAGAAGATATCTCAGCATGGAACCTCAGGTCTAAGACAACACACAAACACTCAACAGCCAGATTTTGTTTCTAACACTTCTGAAGCACAGGGTGGTCCAGTTCCCTCAACTGCTTAAAATTTGGGGGCAAAAATCTTAAATGTCACCAGGCAAGGAATGCAAATAAAAAATTACTTCCTCTTTGGAAAGGCTGAGCGAGAACTCTCTCATACACCCCACTTCCTACTGTCTAATGGCTTTCACACAAATTATTTCAAGCTGAAAGTGTGAGATCACTGATTAATACCTGGGGAATTTCAGCTTGGATGTGGGAGAATGAATCCCCTCTGCATCAAATGTCAGACAGCAACACATGGACACCCTGCAGCCAAGAGGTACTGTGGGGTTTTTCTTTGAAGTTGTGAGACTTAAGGAGAGTTTCTTAGAGAACGTGGGTTAATTACCCTGTTAGACACTCCACACCAGGTCTCGGGAGGGTCTCCTTGGCTTTCCACTATCTCCTGATTCAGAAAGAGGAGAAGAAAATTTTAAAATAACACTTTAATGAAAATTCCATGCGATCCATAAAACATTTGCTAAAATAAACAGGGCTGGTTGGGTGCTTTCATCCACTCTACCGAAGATGTAAACAGACTCTTTTCTGACTCGCAGCACTGCTGTTTTCTCATGGTTTCTTCCCAATGGACAGCAGGAGACTGAATTTCAGCTCTCTCTTGGCGGGGTCAGATGGGGCTGAAGGCAGAGCCGGCAGCTGCCAGGCCAGCAGGGAGGAGCCGCTGCCCTGTCCATCCCCAGCCGGGACCATTCCCGGGGGAGAAGCCGGAGCCAGCCCGCGCTGCCTCCGCTGCTCCAGCGCCCAGCCCATCACAGGCATCGCTGTGTGCTCCCACCAGTGCCGCAGTGACCACAGCAATGTTCTACTGGCAGCTGGCCCAGCAAACCCACCTCTCCTGACCCCCCTGCAGCACCTCATCCCACTGTCTGGCAGACCCCATTGACCATCCATCCCCTTTCCTCCTGACAGGGCTGAAGTGGCGGGGGAAAATATTACACTGCCCCTGCTCTCGTAGTGTTGTAAGTAGTTTTAATGGATTTATGACCCTCCCTTCAATTTCTGTAGAGCTTGCCCTATGTGACCCTAAAAACTGGAGCTATTTTTAATTATTTTTCCTGATTTTCTTACATTCCTCTTGGTTGTCTCAGCAGTCACCCCATCAGTCTGTGCTGCTGCCTATCCGCTTACTTCCCTGTCCTCTCATGTCCTCTTTTTAATTACGTGCAGACAAAGATGTTAAGTCTCTGACAGATTTGGATAAAATGAGCCTAAGACCTGGAGGTTTTCCTTTATGGCAGCTACAGCTTGTCCCCTCACCTACTAAAGTCAGCAGTCAGTGTCACCCGGCAGCCACCGTGCCCTGTAAATGTGCTTAAAGTCCTGACACTGTTTGCCCCCCGGATGGGGAACAGACCCATCCAGCCTGCTGTGGGAGGCACAGCAGATAAGAGGCTAATGCAAAATCTATAGGAAATTAGAAGGCAGTAAATCTGCTTGTTTAATGAGAGATTCGGGCACTGAGGCTTGGTCTGCTTTCAGGAAAAGAGGAATTAGTCGCTGCTCAATCCATCTGCTGCTGAAGCAGAAAGACCAATATTGAGAAAATGCTGCTTGTGTGCTCAAGATGTGTGCTCAAGATGTGTGTCCAAGGGGTCCGAGCTGAGATGCAGTAAAATGTGTGGAGCCCCGTGCCAGTGACAGCACCTGAGTCCCTGACAGCCGTGCCTGGAGCCGCGCACACGGACACGCTCCCCCGCGGCAGCCCCCAGCCCACGTGGAACGGGTGGATAAATGCTTTTATAGGTCCCCAAGGGAAGGGAAAACGTCGTGTCGAGGAACTCCAGTGGAGTTCAGGGCAGGCCTCAGCATGGCTCTGTGAAGTGGCCTTTTACTGTGCTGCTGTCAGCACGCAGGAAGAAGAAGCCGGGTTGTGGCCAGGGCTGACCATCAGCACGGGGCTCGGCTGCTTCTGCCAGGGCTGAAAGCCCTGCTCAGCTGCAGCTGCTCTGAGGGGCTGATGGCAACACCCCAGCATTCCTCCCCCTTGTGCCATGTTCCTCAAAGTCCTGCTTTCCATTCGTGTGCCAGGTCTGAGGGCACTGGCAGTGAATTAAGGGGTTAAAGGCTGCCTGAGAAGTGTGTTTCTAATCCAGCAGAGCCATCACGATCTATTCTTTTTCTTTAAGCATTTTCCTTAATTTCTTTGTTTGGTTTTGTTTTGGTTTTTTTTTCAGATTTTGCAGCATTCTCTGCTCTCTAGAGATGGTCTGAGACTTGCTGCCTGTGTGCCTGGGGATGCACTGGATGTCTGTGACTCCACCCAATACAACCCCATCTTCCAGCCCACATGGAAACCCAAAGCACATTTGCTGAACTGAGCCAGAGGTGGCAGAGAGGCTTTTCTGGTTCTCTTGCTGTAGCAGGGGGCTGTGACAGCTGGGAGACCCAAGAGCCCCGATGATTTAAATGGGTTTCACTGGTTAGACAAGAGCTGCAAAGCCAGCACAGGCAGCTCCAGAACTTGCTTTGGCTGTATGTAGAAGATTTAAATAACAAAAGACACATACATAAAACCCCTGGTTGTCCTGCCTCCTAATTACAATCCCAATATCCTAATACCTGCCACTGCATTCAAAAACAGGAATTTGCACAGGAGCAGTAATTCAACACACTGAGCTAGCTACAAAAATCTCCTTTCCAAGCTCATCTCCGGGTGCCTCCCCTTCCCCTCCCAGTGGGATGAGAGCTCTCACCTTCCCAGAGGCTGTGCAGAAAAACTCACGGTTTGTAAGTTCATTTTTACCAAGCTCTCCATCCCTCAGCACTGGCTCAATGGGCCTTGTCCTTAGAGGAAAGTTCAGGGAAATTAACTCACAGAGGAAACAGCTAAAGCAGGATTTGTCTTGCTTCTCACGTTGGGAGTTGAATGACAGGGGAGATGTGATAAGGGTCTGTAAGCTCAGGAATCATATGGAGAGGGTGAGCAGGGACTGATATCCCATTGCCTTCCACAGCACGGGAACAAGATGGCATCAAACCAGCGGATGGCAGGTTAAAAACAAACAAAAAAGAGGGCTTTCAAAAAAAAAAACCAAACAAAAAAAAACCCAAAACCAAAACCAAATCAAGAACAAAAATGAAAAAAAAGCCAACCGACCAACCAACCAAACAAAAACACAAAGAAAGAAAGAAACAAAAAAAAGGTGAATAAAAAAATAGCTCTGGAGCTCCTTGCCCCAGAGCCCCTGCAACGCCAGGCTCTGGGGACTCTGCAGCCCTGGGCTGCTTCATCAGGAGTGCTCACACCTAAGGAAAGCCGTCTCACAAAGTCAGCAGATAAACGTGCAGAGCACACCCCTGCAGGAGCCAGGGCTGCCGGGGCTGCACCCACACCCAGCCACGTCCCATGGCACCAGCTCTGACTGCCTCCATCTCCAGCTACATTCAAAGGAAAAACAGCATCGAGTGCTTAGACAGTGGTTTTCACTTTCCACCACTTTCTAATCAGCGACTAATTAATTCTCAATGCCCCAGTGAAGTAAATATATCTGTTTCATGCATTAATACATATATATATTATGTTTGATCTTTCCTTAACAAGTCCCCATAGCCCTGGAAATCCACACTGAAAATGGAGAGAGGGGGGTGAAAACAGCACCAGCTTTGAAATCCAAAAGATGTTCATTTGTATGTCAGATTGAAAGTAAAAAGAAAATAGTTATTTGGCAGGTCTGTTTCCACTGAGGGATTGGTTTGCCTCAATTTGTATTTAATAAGTGTACCACCGAAAAGTATTTAATGCATAATGTATAATATAATACAACTAGCACTACACTAAATAATATCCTGTGACTTTAAACATTAATGACTGTGTGTGACTATTTCTTTTGAATTTCAAACTACACAGAAAATATTTGTCAGCAGTAAAAATAAGCTTGTGATAGATAAATAAAATATTGGCGCAATAAACCCGAGCCATGATGTGCCTATTTAAATGCATATATCCCTCTATTTAATGCAGAACAGTGAACGCTGTTTTTGTATAATATTCTACTAATGTCTACACTACAATATAGTAATATTCAACATCTTTTTCCCTTCAGCTGCAGAAGAATTGCCAATTCAGTACAACACTTGCTGCTGAAGGATATGTTTATACCTTCTCATTTTTATAACTTCTTGGTTTTATGCAAAGATGAAAGAAATCGTTTCACCCACATACAGACGGTAGATTTCACACCAAAGAGTATTTAGATGACATAAATCCAATTATTGCCATTTTATTTAACTGTAGTTTTTACATTTCTGGGAACTGTGCACTAGGCTTATTCTCTTTACCCAGGGAGGCAACAGCTTTCATGGGAACCTTTGGGACAGCAACAAACTGAGCTCTGGAAAACACATGAGCATTTCCAGAGCCATGCTTAGATCCAGTTTAAGTACATGCTTAAGGCTAGGAACACATTTAAGTGCTGTCCTAGTTTGGGGTGAGTTGATTCAACTTCATAACTGTTATGTGAGCTGGGACTTCAGCTCTTCTATTTTTATTTTTATTTTTTTTCCAATTGGATCTGATATCACACTTGGCTGGCAAAATAAGACACTTTACTACAGCAACACACAGCCTTGTCACTATGATGGTTATGTAGATCAGAGCCTAAAAGTTTGTCCCTCCCAACATTTTTTAGTCCTTCTGTGGTTCAGAAAATTCCTGGCCTCTGGGAAGCTGCCCTGAGTTGTCACTGGAGACCATCCTGAAGGACCTGACGCTCTTCAAGCCAAAGTCACGCTTGGCAACACAAATGTCATTTCACCCACAGCTTTCACATGGGGCACGGTGCCAGAGGCAAGACCTGGGGGCGTAAGATTGGGAGCTCCACGTAGGAAAACCAGCCAGAAATATTAAGGTGCAAAAAGAATTTTTTTTAAAAAAGCAAAGTTCTCAAGATGGCCAGATTTTATTAGCTTGGACTGAACGTCTTGGGTATGTTCCAAATTAAAAAAAAATAAAAATGAGGGGAGTGGAATTCTTGGAAATTCAGGCATGAAATACATGGCTTTGTTTCAAGCTTCGTAATGAAAAAATAACAAAGTCAAGTACCAGAGCAGTCAGACTTTATGTTCTCAGTAAAACAAAATATTTTGCTTAATATTTCACCTTGCAAAAATACTTTTAAAAAATCTACTTTGAATTGGTCTAACCTGAGCTTCCTTCGCAGTTTGGCCAAAGAACAGAAAAATAGAAATCCAGCGTTTGCACAGTTCCCTTGTGTTCAAGTGGGCGTCCTGTTTCGTTCTGACCCAAAAAAGGTCTTTCAGTCCTCTGATACTTGGTGAAAGGGAGCACCGGTGCCTCCCACCTTGCTCTGCTCAGGATATGGAAGCTGGGCACAGGCAAGTGTCTCAAATGTCTAAAAAAGCCTCTAGAAATTCTGTTTCCAAAGAAAAGTTAGAAGTGTGGAACAAATACAGGTGACACAGAGATATTTCCTTGATATTTCCTTTCAGGCTGAGAGCCTGGAACAAAGATCTATGGGGTGCCTCGCTCAGCTGATGGAGGGATGGCTCTTTCTACAGCTCTTCAAGGCATAGGAAAAAATAACTAAATGTATAATCTGGCAATCTACCTAAATAGCAATAGGTCAAGGACATGCTCGTTTTGGTACAAGGAGGCCTTTCCAAGGCACTCAAATTACAAATGCTGCCAAAGTGCTGAGTTAACCTATCTGCTGGTAAGTGCAATTTTAACCCAGGGTGCAGGCATTCTTGTGGCACACAGTTGTCAGGGTGGGGTCAGAGTCAGGAAAAGATGGTTTCTGAGGCATTCAGGTCTGTGCCACTGCTTTATTACATGAGAATCACTGATAGCTCTGAAGTATGGGCCACATGCTGCTCTCTGTTATGCTGGATTAAATCTGTAACCCATAGGGTGCTAAATCTGGGTTTATGCTTGCTTTGAAAATGCGGAGTCTGGTCTCTACCCCTGCAGAGTGTCAGGAGGTGCAAACACTCGAGACAGTCACTGCAGCATCCCTGGACTGCACTGAATGCAGCATCCTCTGCAACCCAACCCTCATTCACGAGCACCCAGCCAGTTTTCCAGCCAGTCTATCAGAAAAAAATGGCCACAGAAGAGCAGGAGTATTCCCAAACCATGAACCACTCAGTGTTTTCAGATGCTGCTCAGTTGATTTTAATGAGGTTTCTTCAAAGAGCTACAGTGGACACTCGGTGCTTTTACAAAGAGCCGTGCAACCTCCGTCACCTGAACTTCAATTATCCAATTTCCCTGGTACCTGGAAAGGCAATGCATGGTAATTGCACTGAAAGTTATTTTAGTAACTTAATCATTCAAATTTCGCCAAGCTTCTCATAAATTCAGAGAAGCCAAGGTTATGCTATAGACATGGGTGTGTTCACATGTCAGCTTTAGGTATCTAAAAAATTAAAGACTTGACAGCAATTTAGAAAATGAGTTGCTGGGTTTTTTCAAACACCAAGGACATCAAAGGATTGATGCAATGTGGGGAGGTGTTGTAATCATTAACTATTTCAGAAGGGATTTCCCAGCCAAGTGTTCAGCTTGAGGAATTGTTTGGAAATGTATGGGATAGCTCTGCATCTCCCAGGCTCAGAACCAGCACAGAAATATGCATGGGATTTACTGCGACAGGGAAAAAACCCTCCTCATCTGGACTTGGGCTAATCTCAGAGCAAGACAGCTGAGGCAGGAAAAGCCATTTAAGTAATGTAGTGTTTAAAAGGCCTGGTCTGACCTTCATTTCTATCTGCTTTCTTGCAGGGCTGCCTCTGAAGTGCTGTACAACATAAATAGCATCTGTCCTGGGATTTTTAGCCTGAGCTTAGCAGAAATGGCTCTGGTGGCTGTGATGCACCCTCTCACAGTGATTAGTCACTGAAGTTTTCCAGTTCTTCTGCCATTTGGGGCATATATTACGCTTCTATTTATCCAGACATGACTGGGGAGGCTGCTGATTAGTAGTGACTGAGGGCACTCTTACTCAGCAAACCTGTGTGCCAGATAAAAATAGCAGAAAGCACGTAAAAGGGGAGGATGAGAACCGGCCCAGCAGAGAAGGCAGCTTTAGGACACAAAGTTTTCCTTCAGCCTCCAAGCCTGTTGGAGTTAAACTTGTCTCCAGAGTCAAGTGGTCAGACTAGCAGGGACTGCAAGGACTTTCTTGGCCCCTCTGCAGCACAGGCAGCTTCCCGGGGTGGGTTATGCAAGAAATTGCTGTTGCAGGGACTTCAGCATTGCTGATCTGCTCAGCCTCCTCTGCACCTTTTCTGATGCATTTACTCTTCCTTTTTTTTAAAAAAAAAAAAGTCCTGGGTGCTGCAGGGTGCCAAGAACCCACGGAAGGGTATTGTGTGACTCCTCGAGATGACTGCCAGGTTCAGGAAGAGACCAGAAGCAGGATCCCTGCAAACTTTTACACACAGCTCAACCTGCAGCAGCTGCAGCTTTAATAATGCTTCTCTCCAGTTCATCGCCTCCCGTCTGATCATGTTGGCACCATCATCCGTTCTCTGGTCTCTGGATTATGTGGTCACTGACTGGGGCTGGGGAACAGCAGGGGTGATGCTCACCCTTCCCTTGCACTGTACAAAATGTCCTGCAGCAAGGAAGGCAGAGGGGGATGGTGCTGGAGAGAGGCAGGGAGGCAGGGAGGGATGCACAGCCCACCACGGGATGCCCACATGGAGGACGGGGGCTTGCAGCAGACACGGGAGGCAGGGAGGGATGCACAGCCCACCACGGGATGCCCACAGGGAGGACGGGGGCTTGCAGCAGACACAGGAGCAGGGACGAGTCTGCAGAAGCACAAAGGGAGGCTGATAAAACATCAAACCCTAACTGAAAGCAGAGCATAAGACAAACCAAGTGCCAGGCACATGGATGTCCTTACTGGCTTTAACAATGTTATTCATTCATTTAAAAGCAAGCACACACACTCTTTGCAGCCAAGGGCCTCGGAGGGGCTGGCAGGCAGCTGCAGCGCCTTCTTGGACAGGACGTGAAACCAGAAGAGCAGCTCTTATTCCAGCAAAGATTTTGGGACAAATATTTCAGGACATTTCCAAGCTCTGTCTGACCTTCTGGGAACCTCACAAAGTTTCTCAGAGCACTGGCAAGGACAGGCTATATATTAAAGGCCTTTTAAAAGCCCAGCAATTCTTAGCACATCCAGCAAGCTGCCAGCACCTGATGGAGCAGAATCAACAGTCCTGACTGGACAGTGAAATCACTCAGAAACATTCAGCCTCAGGCACTCACTTGTAACAGCAATCTGGGCACAGAACAACTTGAGCATTTCTTCTCACAACATCTCACACGTTGTACAGGAAAAAAAAAACAAACCGCCAAACCATGAGACATCTTCTTAGTGCAAATCTAACCTGCCAGGCTCCTGATCCAGAGCTCTGGATAGCCAGGGACATCATTTCTCCATAGGGTTACCTAACACACCAGGGGGGTGGATGATCCCACATCTCCCCCCTGGGAAATCTTGGGATTTCCATTAGCTATTTGTAAATTTGTGCTCGAGGTTTCTCTTCTAGTTCCTGCCGGGACATAGCAGTATCTCTAGATGCTCCACACAAGTCCACAGGCACCTCCTGTGATGCCCCATCCAGTCCCCTGAGTTTACAGTCTCCATCATCCAGACAGAAGAAGGAGGGGCAAGGAAAATAACAGCATCCTCAGGTCACAGACCGAAGTGTGGCCCCCTCAGACAAGTTGAGTTTTGGGCCTCCTGTGCCTGCTCTGATGAGGAGGCAGTTCTGCTACAGCTGGCGGGGTGAAGATTAAGAAGCCCCCAGCTTTGGCAGCAAATCCAGTTTCCAAAGTTCCTCCTTCCCATCTGACGCCACAGCTCCAGTTGCAAACAGGGACACTGAAATGACCCCAGGTTTGATCTGCTTTTAACCTGTGGTTAAAAGAACATGTATCCAAAAAGGATCTCTTGAACGTGGATCACGTCAGAGATTCAGTGCTCAGTCATTGCCAGGGCAGAGCAGGGCGCTGTGATCTGACCCTGACATGTCCCTGTTTCTGTCACATCTAGATCTGGCCAGCTGAGCTCCCAGGGACCCTGGAGAAACCATTGGTCCCACGAAGGCACCTGGTGAGCAGAAAGGGTTTGCAGAGGTAGCAGAGACACTGAGGAGTGTGCAAACGCTTCGGATTTCCCTAAAAAGCGAAAAACTGTGGTGCTGTGGAGGGAACAGAGGTTTGGTTGCTTCCTTCTGCCAAGATGGAAGTTCACATCCCTCTCTAGAAAGACCTGGAGCAACATATGCCTCATCCAAAGTCAACTGTCACGAATGGGAGCTGGGTATTAACTCCCAAGGCCAAAACTTCCAGCCCTTAAACAAACAGAATATGAAAGTAATACAGACAGAAAGCGCTCACCATTTCCAGCACGTTTCCAAGGAGCAGTGTTCACTCCCTGGGACGGAGGAGGAATCTCACCAAGACAACAGGAAGAAGTTAATAAAGTTTTTCCATGTGATTTTTATTTGGTGTCAAGTATCAGCCCGTTTGCCCATCTGGGATATTAATAATGCAAACAGTGCTAAAGGTTGCTTTGCTCAGAATGAGCCACAGGAACTTATAGAGTTCATTAGACTCACATATTTCCTCTCCTCCCATTTAAATAAAGAGAGGGGACGCCATGCCATTTCCTTTCACACAAAACTGTTGGGCTTTGGCAAGGTTTTTACATTATTTAATTAGCCCACTCAAATTTCACTGAATCGGGAATATTCTAGTGACAATAATGTCCCTCTCCTGCTGAGTATCAGAAGGTGGAAAATAAAAAGCTCTGTCATGCAAATGCAGCCTCAGCAAAGTGCCTAAGGTGGTAGGAAAACATCATTTAGTCCAATTATTCTTCCTGTGATTCTTGTGAATTCGGGGAAATGAAAATGAACCGGAGATGTTCCCCTCTCTAAAACCTGCTGCTGCCTCACCCCATGAAAAAAGCCACTCCACGGATCAGCCCTGCCCAGTGCTGGTGCAGTGCCCCAGGAACCCCTGCAAACACACCCTGCAGTCACCAAGAGGAAAAACAACCAACACAACGCCACCCAAAATATGATTAGCAGACAAAAGCCCGATCCAGAGCCTAACGTAAAATATCCTCCTGCCGTTCATGGGGGTTAGCAAGCAGACAGATGACTCACTGATTGATATATTATCCTGCCCTGCCAACGCATCTGGGTACATCGCAAAGTGGAAAACAGTACATTCATCTCTGTCAGAGGGAAATCAATGGGAATCAGGCACCTAATTCCCTTAGCTGCTTTGGGAAGTCCCGCCCTTTCTCCACTTATCATAAATCAAATTTAAAAGAAAATCTTTCTCTGCCTGCGAACATACTGCATCTGCCCAGCCACGATCTCTTCCCTCTGAAATTCATCCCTCAGCATCTGCTCCTGGGGCCTGAGGACCGTGTGCCTCCACGGTGCTTCCCAGGGTCCATGGATGGTGCTGCTGCAAGAGGCTGTCATGGTTTTGTTCCCTGAGTGAGAGTCACCTCCTCTGTACCCAGTTATCCCCGAGCTGGTAGGTACAGGGTACAGCAAAATGAAGGTGACACATTAAAATAAATATAGAATTGAGAATCAATCGTTAATTTTGCAGTCGGGTACCTGCTGGCTGAGCTGTTCTGCTCCTCAAAGCGCTGGAGCTTCTGCCTGCGGTAGGAACATTTGTCAAAATCACCTTTGTCATTGGGTTGGTACCAGTTCAGCAATTTAGACACATATCTGTGAGCAATCACTTCCTCGTTCCTGGCTTGCCATGTTCTGGGTAGGATTTTGGTAGGAAAAGCTGATTAATCACAGGAATCTGAGGGTAACAGAAGGGCTGAGCACGATGGACACCAGGTGGATTTGCCCCCTGCACAATGTGAAGCCGGGTCCGCGGTGCGGCAAAATGTTTTCCCTGCTGACAGGCTGCTGAAGTTCACTCCCAAATCCGTGTGTGGGGAGCTGGGCACATGCACATCCCCCTGCATTTCCCACAGAGGGGAGAGTTACACGCGGAGGAGGCTTCCTGAAGAAGAGGTGCTGCTGCCTTCAGACAAAGGGGAAAGAGATGAGCACCTGCCCACCCCCTTTCCCACACCTCTGTGCCAGAGCTCTAGAAAGCATCTCAAACCAAACCATGCAAGTACAGGGCAGCCAGTCTGGGGCCAAGTGGGCCTTACACCTACCTCAGCCATGCCTACAGAACCCCCCTAGCCTTGCTTCTGCTCAGATCCCTCCACCAGAGAAGATGTGGGTCACTTCCAGCCTGGGCAGAGACAACATCAGTCTCCAGCATCCACTTCTGAACAGCAGTACCACCACCATGCTAAAAGCAAACACATTTTCTTCTTTTTGGTCCTCAGGTGGTGGTGTTTTGTTGTGGTGGATATATTTTTTCATCTTCAAAAGACATTGATTCATGTTAAATTGTATAGAAATAATTTTCCTTTCACAGCACTGCCAAAGTCCCTTTCTGTCACGAAGTCCCACCTCTATAAAGCTGTTGGCTTCATGCCTATTAATTTTCTCCTTCAGAAATCAGCAGGAGGACGGACAGAAGTTATCCCTGCAGAGATGTGAGCTCAGCAAGGAGCAGGGAGCACCAGAAGGCCCCAGCTGCACCCCCAAAACCACCAAGTGCTTCAATACAGAACAGTGAATTCTTATTTTACGCTCTGAAATTGCTGCTGTACCAAAGGAGTGATGCAAAAACTTCCCAGACAAGAACAAAAGGCAGGAGAGGAGCAGGGGCATCTGGTGGCGTTGGGGGCAGAGGATGCAGAGCAGCTTTCTCCAGTGCAGGAAGGAAACTCTTTGTTCAGAGCTTATGCAATTGAAAATGCAGATTCAGACAGATCCGAAGAGTTCACAGATGCATGTCAGGTTGGTTAAAGCATAAGGGAGCTGGGAGGATTGTCTGACAAAGGGAAGTTTGACTACAATATTAACATTTTTTTAAAAATTAGCTTTTCTTTGCGAAGCAGTGTTTCGAAAGTTTACATGTGATCCCTTACTATAAATACTAGAGCAAATGTGCATTAAATGTAACTTACATTTGAGGAGGGTGTGTGTGTGTAGTAAATATTAAAAAATACACAGTTTATCTGAAGTGAAACCAGATATCTGGATTGACATCAAACGAAATGTTTAGAACAGCTTTTTTTTTTTTTTTTTTCCCCTTCAGTGTTTTAGCTCAGCTGGCAAATCTGAACATCCATCATCACCCTGCTTATTCTTCCGTCCTGTCTGATAATGCATCTCCACACGGGGATCAGAGGCTGTGGCTTCCCATAAAGCCCACCTTCCAAAAGCACAAGTGAATCAGCCTCAACAAGCCCCACGAGAGCTGCCAAGGAGCAGAAAAAACACACACATGAAAATGAGCTAGATCAAATCAGGAGCTGTGCATTCGTTTGACAGGTTGTGTCCTCTGTAGTTAAAATAAACCTACTGTACCAGGGATGTTTTCACTGTAGTGCACAAACATCAAGTGCTAAGAGCATTTCAGTTTATTGCAAAGAATCTGTTTCCCAGCAGCTGCTCCGAATCCAATCGCATTTTTCTCTGATCTTGCTATTTTTGCATCTATCAGAGACTTTAGTCTCCTGCTACTTCTACAGCATCTTAAACCCGACTCTGACAGGCTTCAGGAAGCAGGACAGCCCTGAGAAACCCCTGGCAGAGCAGGCCCTCCTCTTGCAAGCTGCTTTCCCGTTTGTTCGTGCTGTTGCTGAGTTAATGAGGGTTTGCAGGCACGTGAAAAAAAGTGCATCATAGAACCAGAGAATCACAGAATGGTTTGTGTTGGAAGGGAAATTAAAGATTCTTCTAGTGCCAGCCCTCCTGCTGTGTGCAGGGACATCTTCCATCAGGCCAGGTTGCTCAGGGTCACATCCAGCCTGGCCGTGAACACTGCCAGAGATGTGGCATCCACAGATTCTCTGGGCAACCTGTTCCACAGTCTCACCACCCTCACAGTAAAGAATTTCTTCCTACTATCCAATCTAAACTTACCCTCCCTCAGTTTGAAGCTATTCTCCCCTGTCCTGTCACTCCATGCCCTTGTAAAAAATCCCTCTGCAGCTCTCCTTTTCTCCTTTTTTAGGTACTGGAAGGTGCTCTAAGGTTTCTCCAAAGCCTTCTCTCCTCCGGGCTGGAGAGTCCCAGCTCTGTCAGCCTTTCCTCACAGGAGAGGTGCTTCAGCAGAGCCGTGTCCTGAGGGGATCCCAGCCCATCCACACCTCATCCACATGGGAAAGCCGATTGCCCCCGCATCTTCACAGCCTTCCCTGGCTGTGCTGTTAATAAATACAAGGGAAAACATGAAATCCACCACTGTTTTGTTTCCTCGAGCCTCCGTGCTGGCCCAGCCCCAGGCCAGTCCCGTCCCACTTGCCAGCAGCACAGCATCATAGTAAAATAAGGATAAAATGCTTCCCCCAGCCATCTGAGCCTCCTCTGGCTGCTTTCCTGGGGGTAAAGGGATGAGCTCCATCAGAATAACAGTGCTGCCTGCATAATCCTACAGCAGGAGTAAACATTCAGGCTTAACTGTTTTGCAGGCACAAACTGAGCTGGCACAGCAGGAAGATGCTACCCCAGTGCATCAAGACTGGGGGTGGCAGGGTTTATCCCCAAGAACCTGAGCTCCTACAGAAGGAAGATAACCCCATTTAGAGTGGAGGACCTTAATGCAAGTTGGGAAACTCCCGTTTCATTCATTCCAGCAAAGCCCCTTTGCCCTCATCCCTTGCAGAGCCTGTGGCAGCACAGGGAGGGAGAGCTCTGGCTGGGATATCGCTGCTGGCAGGGTTTGAACCAAAGCTGGGGACACAGCTGCAAAATCAGATGGTGGCTTGGCAAACAGAATTAACTGAGTGTTATCACCTTCCTGGCCTCAGAGTGGCTTCCACAGCACATTAGCATTCCTGAGTTTTATCCTTGCCCATCCACAGCGTCTCACCTTGCCTTTGTTTGCCAGCTCTGCTGCTGTGGCACCCTGGCACACACCTGGAAATGCCATCATAACTGAGGAGGCAAGGCAAAGTTTTTGCTTGACAAAGAAATAAACGCGAAATAGGTCAAGTTCTTTTTAGGGAGACTTTTGCCTAGTCCCCATCAGCAGGTTCTTTCGCCAAGTGATTGGTGTGACACTGCAATATGATGTGTGCTAGGAAGTGGTAGGTGGGAAAAGAGCTGGCAGGGAAAAAGCCAAGAGCTATAAAGGTGCAGGGGAAAAAAAAAAGGAGGTGAGATTTCAGCTGTTAACACACAGTTTCTTGTGTGCAAGCAGCACTTGGCACCCGCAGCGTGAGGGGCGGGAGACGTGCTCATTGCTTTCACAGGTCACCCCGCCAGCCCTCGCCCCTCCACTGGGCCCACAAACAAGGCAAAGCTCAAGAATAACCCATGGAGTGGGTGCTGCAAGGGATCTGCGTGCCACAGACCTCCATCTCCCAGGGGCTGGAGCCACCTGGGGTCCCTCTCTCCTGGTGTACAGGCCCTGTGGGGACTTCATGCTGCTCCACGGGAGGACAGCTGGCTGAGAAACCTGTACCCACCACAGATCAAAAACAGTATTTGATCTAATTAATGCCAAGAGTGATCATGAAAATCAGTGCAATCACACCCCTCTTCCCGTGACATCGCTCCATTCACTTTAATTGGCTCCTCTGCTGGCCCAGCATCTCTTGGTTTCTGAGCAGGAGAGGTTTTGCATCAGCAGTGCTTGACCCTATTGAAGACACTGCCAGGAGCCAGCCCCAGGCAGCCCTGGGGGTGGGCTGGAAGGATGGTGATGCCTATCAGGGGTGCAGGGCAGGGCTCGGGATCATTCATAAGCACATTCATTTTATGTTGCTGCCAGAGGCAATCAGCAGCAGGACAGTCAGAGATGCTGGCATGAACATGTTGGTCATTACATTCCAGACTCATCCTCTGGGATGCAGAGAGAGCAGCCTTTATCTCCCTCGCCCGAATAAACAGAATATAAAACCAGGAGAAACCCCCCAGAATACCAACAAACCTTCAGTTTTCAGCCTAGATTACTTCATGGTTAATTTATTCTTATTTATTCTTATGCAACCTTGGGGTTTTTTTGCTTTCTATTTTCCCTGGTGCCTGCCCCTTTGATGTATTTTTAGATTGAACTCAGATCCCCTCTTTGCCTTTGCTGGGTGAGACAAGACGCACTCTTCTGACTCTTTCCTAAGATAAATGCTCTGTTTTCCTACCAATCTGCTCTCATTTACAGCCACATCACAGGAATGACCAAGACATGAGATCTAGCAGTCTGGGGTCAGTCTCACACAACCAACTCCTTCCCCTTTGGGGCTGCACTTCATGGTGACTCTCCCTTGCTCAGCATCCCACAGGCCAAACATCCCTTCTGCAAATGGGCTCAGGCAGTGGCTCTGACAGCAGGGATAAAGACACGAGTCGTGCATGGTGGTCCTGTCGCAGTCATAGCATGGTTTGGACTGGGACAATAAAGATAATTTATTTCCAAACCCGCTGCCATGGGCAGGGACACCTTCCACTTGTCCAGGTTGCTCCAAGCCCCATCCAACCTGTCTGAGAACACTTCCAGGGATGGGGCATCCACAGCCTCACCACTCTCCCAGTAAGGAATTTCTTCTCAATATCTGGTCTAAATCTGTCCTCTTTCTGTTTAAATCCATTCCCTCTCATCCTACCAAGATGCCTTTATAGAAGGTCTCTCTCCAGTTCTCTTGTAGTCCCTTTAGGCTGCTGTAAGGTCAGCTCAGTCCCTTCTCTCGTGCAGGCTGAACAGTCCCAGCTCTCTCAGCCTGTCTCCATCAGCAGAGATGCTCCAGCCCTCTGAGCATCTTCGTGCTCTCCTCTGGACTTGCTCCAACAGCTCCATGTCCTTTTCATGCTGGGGGACTCCAGCGCTGGACACGGTGCTCCAGGCGGGGCCTCACCAGGGCAGAGCAGAGCAGAGGGGCAGAATCACCCCCTCACCCTGCTGCCCACGCTGCTCTTCATCCAGCCCAGTTCTTGTTTGCCCTTCTGGGCTGGGAGCACATGTTGCTGGGTCATAGTGAGCTTCTTGTCAACCAAGACCCCAAGTCCTTCTCCTCAGGGCTGCTCTCTATCCATCCTCTGCCCAGACTGAATTTGTCCCTGGGATTGTTCTGACCCGTGTGCAGGACCTCGCACTTGGCCTTGCTGAACTGTCCCCACAGCCCAGCACCTGACTGGAAACTCCTAAACCAACACCAAAGCTGAGGAAGGGAAGATGCACAAAATCCAGGGATGCAAAGGGGAGCACCCAGAGCTCCTTTCTGCCAGCTGCTGTGCCTCTATCTGTGCTGTGGGAATCGGTGGTGGATGTCACAAAATGCCCTCTTGCTGCCACTCAGGATCCAGTCCCTCCTGGCAGGATGCCCCAGGGTTTGCACAAAGCTCCTGACCTGGCACTTTTCTGTGGCTGCCCCGCTCACGCCCCAGCAGCTCTCAGCTCTGTGGTCCTGCCCCCGCACATCTCACCTTCTCCTCTCTGACAGGAGCATTTTTGGGAATTTCATGGTGAGGCGGCTCCGCAGGGCTCAGCAGTGTTTGCCTGGGAAACAGCGAGCAGCAGAAATGGTCTAAATACTTTCAGGCTTCTGGCAGTTCACAGAGCAATATCCCAGGCAAAGAAAAAGATATCTTGATTAGAATAATTATAATTGTCTTTTCCTTCGTTCTTTCTACAGAAATTCCAGGCTAAATTATCATCTAATTTCAGAGAGCTCCATGACCAAGATTATCTATGAGTCATTTGTAATTATGTGCCAGATTGTATTAAAGCATGAAAATACAAAGGTTTCTCATCAAATACTAAGGGGGTTGGGGGAAGAGAATCAAATTACACTGGAGCAAGATAACTGTTCCAGCCACGTTCTGATTCATGGCATCCAGCAAATACAAAGGAAAAAAATGGAGAAAATTCTCGTTTTAATAATTGTATAATTGTGAAAACTGACAAATTACAGGAAATTTCAGTTTAAGGCTGACATACCATCCCCTTCCCCTTGCTCTAGAACGCACTGTAAGGAGTTTTAAGACTCTCCCATTCTGACTCTGCACTAATTCCCATGGGAATTTCTACCACAGCTTCGCCCTGGGCCTGAGTTTAGTGTTAAAAAGTGGATAAAAACTGCCTGTTTAGAAATGCAGTCTGTATCTATCCAAACGGCTTTAGCTGTGGGCAGCAAACACAGCAGCTGTCTTTCTGCACAAAAGAGAACACTCCAGCAGCAGGAAACATCCTGGGCCTTCTGCATCTCTTCCCTAGCCCAACACTCCCGGGACAGGAGCTGCATTGGAAAATTGGGACTCTTCTCCCACAGCAGCACATCCTTGGCCCCAGTCCTGCAGCACCAGTGAGGAGCCCCAGGGTCAATCCAGGCAGGCTGCATACTGTATTTGAAATAGCCAGAGGGAAGCAAAGGAGGAAGTGTTCTCCATGTGGAGGTGTGGGGAGGAGAGGACGGAGGAGAGGGGATGTTGGAATGAGGGTCATTGGCTGCAGGGGCAAAGTTTGAGACAGCTGTGTGTCAAGGGAGACCCAGATGACAGCCTTGACAAGGCTCTAGTGTGTTCATAAACAAATGCACACATGAATCTTAAATGAAATATTGACATGCTGTATGACTTGGGTGGAACCAATTGTCCTTCCTGAGAGAATAGAGTAGTTTTCCCCATATTACTGGGCAGTCATAAGCAGCAGGGAAATGTCTCTAACCCCAACAGCCACGTAAAAACAAAGCACAAGATGATGAGACCTCCCATGTGATACAAAGATCTGGTATATATCAGATTTCCATGCCTTTGGTTAACTTGGATGCTGCCCTTCCAGCCAGAGCCAGGGCTCCTGCAGGTGCCCCTGCCTGCCACGTTCCAGGGCAGCTCACACCTTCCTCTGCCCTCCATAGGCACAAACGTGGCAGGCAACTCAACCTCACTGTGACAGGTACAGCTCTTCCAGAGAGCTGTTTTGGGAGGAAGTGAACTTCTTTTGCTTTCCTTGACTTTGCTGGTGGCCTCTCACAAACCTGCAGTGACAGCTCTGCCACAACCCACACGGATTCTCCATTACCCTAGGAGGGTGTTGCACTGGGATTCGTGCCCCAGAGTCCTGCTCAGAGGTGTGCCCAGCTCCAGGGAGAGATCAGCTATAGGATTACACAGGTGCCTTCAACCATGCCTGGCTCACACAAGCCAAGTGAAGCAAAATGTCAACAACAAGCAGCACCATCACAAGTGTTTGTAAAATCCAGGGAGCAATTAAATTAAAAAATATTGGCATTTACCAGCCCTACCTTGCCATGGGAACCATCTCCCTCATTCCCAGTCACACACTTACCCTGTGCCTTAAGCCACCCCTGCCAGCTGACCCCATGACACACCTCACTTGAAAAGGAGAATCCTCCACACGTGCCCATAGCACAGCTTTGAAGCCTTCCAGGGGACCTGAACATTTTATCTTCTACCCAAAAACTCAGTCCATTCCTGCTTCCAGGAGATGTCCTGTTGTTTTACTCAACTGAAATGAGGAGAGCTTGTTTCCTGAAGCCCCACGTACCTGCCTTGCCCTTTAGTGACCCCCCGCCCCAGGGAAGGGCACAAACTCCCCTTTGCCTTCCCCATCTCACTGGTGTGCCTGAAAACAATGAGATCTTTCAGGTGAAGCACCATTTACAAAAGAGTTCCAGAGGCGGATGGAGCAGTCACTTCTGGAGGGATCAGAGCATCCTGGGAATCTCCCTGGAGGGGTTCTGATGAGTCCAAGCCACAGCACATGGACACAGGCACCACAGCAGTGAGCCGAGGGACAGGAGGAGACCCACAGCATTCAGGATGTGGCTTCCCTTGGCACACATGAACTTCAGATTTCAGTGGTGGAGCCCACATTAAACAAGCACAGGCATCAGGATGTGACAAAACTTTAGTAATAAAGCTTCGGTGTGGGAACTGCCAGAGAAAGAAGCCAGCAGCCGCATCAATAAACGTGCAGGGCAAACAGGCCAGCTGCAATTTATTCTGCATGTGCTTCGGACATTTCACATTGTCTTCATTCCTCACAAAGTTTTTGTGATGCCTGTCGCATGAGCATGTTCTAAACGCCAAATTTAGCTGCACCGAGCATTGCTTAGCAGCCTCACGAACACTCCCCCTGCCTATTGGGAAGGGGAAAATAAACGAATTATTAATCTGAGATATTTATGGTGCAACATTTTACGATGACTAGTCAGCCTGGCTATACATTAAAAGCTCTTTCGTTTTGTTTTGTGGCACACAATGGCTGGTTAATAGTAGAAGGGAGGCACCCCAGCATTTCCTTTCCTCAGAACAATTAGAATTATAAGGGAAAGGTGAGACAGGTGGGAATGGGATTTCCTTGCCTCATTCCTTGTGCCTATGAGATTGACACTCTGTCCCAACAACTCACCAGCAGTTCCTTTATATTCACTGGAGAGCAACAGGCAGTCCAAGGAGTCACCAAGCTAAGACCACGGCTTTAAATGAAGGAAAATGTTCCTAGAGAGTAGACTGCCATATGAATATCTGTGGGTGTGGCTGGGACTGCCACACCTGAAAGAACAGAACAGTGAATTTGGAAGTCAGTGAGATAACTAGACCACATCAAAGGTGCACAGTCAAACAGAGCAAGAACGTGAGTTCCTGTATGTTTTCGTGTGACCATGGAGAGACAGGTTGGCTTCTTCCCAGAACACCCTGGCATGGAAGCCTTCCCTACTGCAAAGGTGTTTCTTCACCCACCTGAAATGCAGGGCTCCTTCTTGCCCTTCTGTCCCCTTGGCCACCACACAAGCCAGTACTGCAATTTGAGAGTTGGATATTGCAACCTCTGCAGTGCCGAGCCTGGCAGAGCTGTCGGGAGTGGGTTGACTGGAATTCTGCAGGAATCACAGCGCTGTGGGTGGCAATTTGCTGCTCATCAGCCCCATGGCCACTCCAAGGCTGGGTGCCAGGGCTGAGAGAAGCCCTCATCATGTCGGGCATCAGCTGCAGGGGGCAGAGGTGCTTCTTGTCTGTCCCTGGTGAAGGGAGGGATTGTGTTTCTCTTGGCAAGTGACCCTTCCTTCAGGACAGGGCTCCACAGAAATACCCACTGCTGGACAGAGAAAGCAGCAGAACATGACAAGGGTCTGTGTTACCAAAGAGTTGCCAAGCAGCTAATGGGGATGACTGCAGGGCTGGTGACAAAATGACAGAGGATGCTTCCAATTCAGTATTAATATCACAAAGCACAGAAGATGAAGAGCTGGTGCTTCTCTTGGTACATCCCCTCACTATTGGGGGATCCTGAAGGGCAGTTTACCCTGATCTCCTCTTCCCAAGTTCCTCCTGAGCACCGGGTAGGGAAACACTGCTTTTTGAGGAAGGACTGTTCATGTCAAGTTTTTGGAGTTCACAGGGCTTTTCAAAGCAACTGTTATTTTCCTCAGGGCTCACAAGTTGAGAAATTCTCCTCTGCCGAGTGTTAATATCCCAGCAGACAGTCCTGTTTTCCCTTCTATACATGGGTGAGGGCATTTCTGACAAGTCCATCACTAGAACTCCTACACACATTAGAGATGTTATTTCTAGCTGGTGTGTAGTTGGTCCTACACACTCTATCTGGAGAGAAAGGGGAAGCTTTCCTTAAGGACCTGTGCTTAGATGTGAGGCTTTTCCAAATCTGAAAAAAGTCTTTTGAGATTGGATCAACCAGATCCAGAAAAACCTGAAGGACAAAGGTCTCCAACAGTGCAAAAAGCTGACACTGAAGCTTGGCCAGGTGTAACACGGTCAGCAGTCCAGGGGAAGAACAAAGGGTTGAACAGCCTAAGGAGGTAGCCAGGCAATTACTCATTTAGGAGGCATTTTTTCTTGCTTTTGTGAAGCATGATTCATCTCTTAATATGTGTATGGACAGTCAATCCTCTGGCTGTGCAAATGAATCAGCACACAACCCCCTCTCCCTGCTTCCATTAGGCCAAGACCCTGCATGGCCAAAACCAGCCCTTGAAGGAAGCAGGTCTGGGAGTCAGCAACTGCTCACATAAAAGAAAAAAAAAAATACCACAAAAAAGAATTCACATATTAAAACGGATATAAACCCCCCTTGTCATGGACTGGGTATTGTGGATGTGAACATATTCCTTTAAGGCAGCTTGCACCTCCTAAGAACGTGGCACTGGTTGCTCAAGAGAGAAATACAGAACTGGAAGAACCATCAAGGCCTTGAAAGGGTGTTTTTGTAAACTATGTTCCTACCTGCTTTCAGCACAAGCATCTTACGCCTCAGGAAATTTAGCAAGGGTGGGATAAAAAGGCCAGGTTATCACAGGGCTTTCCCACGTGGATAGGGTCCCAATGCTCTCCAACCTCATTTTTCTTATCCCCACATGCTGCTGATGCTGACATCCAGAGATGTCCAGAAGGAGTTGGCACACTGCTGTCCTGCCTGCCAAGGGGCTGTCTCCAAGCTTCCCAAAAAATGCCTTGACTGTGGCAAGGGAATGAGGTAAATATACGAGAAATGTACTATTTCTCCTGAACTGCATCAAGTTAATGATATTTTCCTCCCCCTTTGCACCTCTGTAAATCACCATGTGACTGTGGAACTCAACAATGTCACACTGATGTAGAACCACTCTCGGGAGGGAACTGGTTGGTGTAAATCATCCCCTTCTATTTCCTAGTACATAATCTGGTGCCAACTTCTGCCAAAAACACGGAGAAAACATTCACTAGATTTTTCCAATGGCAATAGTCTGTCTAAACACAACTTTATATGTCTGCCATTAAAGTTTTCTTCATCTCATTAAAATGACTTGCAAAACCATCTGCTAGCTAATAAAGACTTTCTAAAGCTTTAATATTTTATTTTATAATGAAATATACAAAGGGGAAAACAGGACAGGTATTTAGAAAAACAATGGCAACAATCTGCTGTTCTTCCACAGAAAGCTGATGATGTTCCCTCCCATGGCTAATTAAAGTGACTGAACACTTCAGCCCCTTGAATATTCCTTGTACAAACAATGCAATTCCTATTCTCATGACATTGGCCTAACACACAGCAACTGAAAGCAGCACTTCCAGGAACTATTTCTCAGCATCCTTCTCTTCCAAAAATACCAGTGACTGGTACATTACAGAGAAAGGCTAACAACATTTATGCTAAAGGTCTACGTGTACTTGCCAAAATCCCCTGGTGGTTCTAGATTCCCTCAGCCCCCACGTTCACTTCCTTGAGTTACTCAGAAATTGAAGAAGAGATGAGAAATCCTGGTGACATCATCGGGGCAGTGATCAGCCAGACTCAGAGCACAGGCACGGGTGAAACCCCAAGAGACAGCGCTGCTCTTTCCAGGAAAAGGAGCTGTTACCATTACATCCCAGTGCCTTTCCCTGTGGAGTCACAGAGCCGGGCAGGATCTGGCTGTGATCTGTCTGTAATCACCGGCAGGAGGAGAACAGGTTGGGTTCATGCCCCAGTGAGCAATTAATGCTGAAGAATAAGAGAAGTCACGAGGAGCCATCCAAGATGGTTCCACCACCCCCCTGGGCAGCATTAGGGAACAGAGAGCCCATCCCAGAGGTGACACGAGGAGGAATTTCAGGTCACAGCTTACGAGACCAGGTCTCCTCCACTGTGTTTGCTGCTCGCTTCTCCATCTCTGATGTGGGACATCCCTGGCTCTGATACCTGGACCGACTGATACTTTCACACTCCACATTTCACCATAATTCTCTGTTTGTGTTGCTTTCCCCCCCCTTTTTGTCTTATTTAACATCTCTGCTCCTCAGCAGTGATTGCTTACTCCTGCTGAGCACTGAGGACTCTGCTCAGAAGGAAAGCTGCAATCCTAAGCAGGGTCCTTGCAAAATATGGTAATAGAGGGAGTAACTTAAAAAGACACATACATCCCACCCCAAAAAGCACTTTCTTGGATAGCAAGCCATCCTGTGGCCCTATCAATTAAGATATATCCAAGAATTTTATGACAGCTAAGCCTGACTGTCAAAGTAGGCTTGAAATTACACTGGCAGAGCTACAGCCTGCCTTCCAAACCTCTGCTAAGTCCTGTAACGGCTGTGTCTTCATCCTGCCTACTGCTGATCTTCACTTGAGGTGTCACAGATGGCCTTAATTGCTTATCTCCTTCTGAGCTTCATACCTGCTGTGGTAGATTAACAGATGGGGCCGATCAATGGGCTGAACGCAGCCCTCGGGACCCCTAAGCTACCTCCCTGCACAGTGATTACTGCCATGGCTTCTCCCCACTCACATAAAATTTGTAATCTTCTAACTGATGTACTGTCATCTCTCACCTGACAGCCCCTTTCGCTCTGTGCTACACCCACAGGCAGTGACAACACCTGGGGTCTGTGCTGGGCAGCTTTACAGGGCTGGCACTACCCACCCCTGCTGACAGAGACCTTTTGCCCACCAAGAGGCCAGGGGAGATCAGAAAGTCTACACCTGCACGTGTGCCGAGAGCACTGGCCAAAAGTCTTTCAGATGGCATTTTATTAATGCAGTGCAGCCAGCAACTCTGAACCAACATAAATTATACTGGGAAGATGAGCAAGATGAAAGATCCTTCATCTTACCGCAGGCAGAAAATACACTCAGACTCTTCCTCGTGGTGCCTGACGGTCCAGAAAGAAAACACAATGATTCACATCGTGCTGATTTGCTGTTGGAGACCTCAGAGCTTACGGTAGGTCCTACTGATTTAATGCAGCATGCAGCAGTAACTAACAACTTCTCAGTGGCCTTGCGTAAGGGTTTGCTTGAAAGCAGCGAGTAGAATTTTGACAACATTTGCTTTAGCTGTATTTTGTGCCGTGCCAACCCATGAATCTTACCTGAATGGTGCTGGAGTGTGTTGGGCTCTCCTCTGATGAACTCCAAGAGCATGGGCAGGAATCACAGCAGATACAAGGATTAATCTGTTTCCCAGACACGATACTGTGCTGTTATTCAATTACAACACATCTACGTCAGAGTGGTCTGTGACCACCTAGAAAGTCCTGACAACCTCAGCCATCCCCATTTATATTAAAAGCAACAGAACAGATGACTCCTCTTTGCTGCTTAATTAGGCAAGGCTTGACAGAATAAGAAGAGGCTTTGAACATAGCACAGTATCTGGTTTTAGTGCAGGACTGGTTTTACCCCAGAGTACTTCTATCCCTTCCTTCCCTACTGCTACCACCTCTAGAGACTGTTAATAGCACAGGTCCTTGAGTGATGTAAACCAGCAAAGCTCTTCCTGCCTGATGCTCACTGCCTATTGCACAGTCCAGAGTACATCATTATAAAGAATATTCCCTCATCTTTCTGGTTTTAATGCAGCTTTTCTCCTTAACATCAAACTACAGCCCTTAAACTCACTCTAAATAATTAATCTCTTTTTTTTTTTCCCACTCATGAGAAACAATGATACCTCACCATCTCTTCTTCCTCACCTGGCTTGGTGTCCTACCTCTTTCAGTACCCTCCAGTGGACTGCTCAGGCTACAAATCATGAATATCATGCCAGATATACCATGACACAGAAGAGTCTGGAATTCTTGTGTGGCAAATGGACAATACTGCCTCACCTCTGCTGCTGCCAAGATGCAGCTTTTGCCCCTCTTAGTCTCTGTGTACAAATCCCTTTTACTTTTCCCACAGAAGAGCACTGAAGAAAAATTACCTGGCAATCAGAGTGGTGGTGATGTTTCTTTTCATTGCTTTGTTCAAATTCCTTTAATTTGCTGTATTTTTCTGCTTTTAAAGAATTGAGAAACTTTACTAGGAGCACTTAGAGCAGTGAGAAAGCATTCTTGCTGCAATTTGGCAATAGAATTGGGTAACACAGTGATTGCCATCCCCGTGCCCAGTACTGTGCCGCTTACTGCCCTCCCACACAATAACAAACGTACAGTTCAAGCTACAAGTCGTTAAATCCTGTGCTCCTGGAGTCCCACGGCAAGGAGGGAATTGCATTTTGCATTTTTATGAACTGTACGTGCCTCCCTAATTTCCATGAGAGTGCACAACAGGTCTTGTAAGAAAAAAACAATTACAATGAAGCAACTCACCAAGTAAATTTGTTATGCCCTAAGTCCTGAATTCTCACTGAAGCCTCCTTTCTCATGTACTTAAACCCTTTCCTTAAACAACCACCACTCACCAAAACCACTGCCAGGTATTGGGGGTGGGCATAAAAAATACTGAATAATGTGCTATAACTCTTCTTATAGACGAGACAGGAGTAGAAAACTGTAACAGCCTCTTCTGCATTACAAAACACGAACATAAGAACAAATGTGCTATGACCTACCAGTGACAAATGAAGGTAATATAAAGCCTTGTAAGATTTCAGCTTTATTAGCATTATTTAACTTCTGAGACCATTAAAGGAGGCATATTTGATGAATGCAGCTGCGGGGACAGAATGGTTTTGGTTATGAAAGCCTGGTGTGGCACAGAAGAGAAAAATTACAGGACAAAGCCAAGAGCTGTACAGCTTGGAAAGAGAGGAAAATATGAGGACAAGGCGGTCAGTACTTTTTAACAGCTCAGACGTTACCAGGGAGAGGGCATCCGTGATGGACACTGCTGGAGAAGTTCCCAACTCCCAGTGGAAATGGCTGGAACAGTTGAAGAGAAATTCAGATAAAAACATCCCCATGTCAATGAGAGCAGAAGTGTGCCTTGATCACACTGTGAGAACACACTGAGATGCTGGAATGACACATACTGCCTTATCAAACCTACTGTTAATCATCCTTTTATAGGCTAAAACTTTGCAGGAGACACTCCTGAGGATCCAGTAGTACCTCTTTTTCCAGCAAAAACTAAAAGGATCAAACACCCATCTGTACAAAGGGCAGATGTGGATTTTTGTCTCCAAACTGTGGCAGCCAGATGTTGATAAAATAACATGATTTTTAACTCAGCACACACCTTATTTATCAAGATACAACTTTCAGAAACAAGCACTGGAACAGTTTCACTAAATACACACACCATATATTGTTCCTACAGTCAGTTAATTATACAGCTTAGTGGAAAAGCCTCGTTAATGTTATGCACTCTACAGAAAGTATCTACATCTATCAGTGGAACAGTATCTTGTAAAAAACACTTGCCTGATTAGCTGTGTCTTCCGTTTCAGAGACAAAAGAAAGCTCTGAATGACAAATTTTGGCTACGATCAACCAATCATGCAGCAATCAAAACCAAACGTTTGTAAGAACGGAGACAGAAAAATCAGAAATTAGCAGGAGAGCATCATAATAACAGACAGGCTTTGTAAGGGTTTTACTTTTTATTTACAGCAAATATATTACAGTAAAAAAGGTTAACATGGCTCGTGGTTGTGTGAGGATGGTACGTATGCTTACATCAAAAAGGTATAATTTCCTTGGCACTAACTGAACCGAATACAAGGATTCAACACAAAAATCAGAAACAGAACATTTATTAGGCAAACTCTAACTGGACACACCTGCAACTGGAGTTTCAATGCAATCCAAAGAACACAAACAAGTCATCAGGACGGCAAGGACTTTTTCGATGAACATGTTTAACCCTCAAGACAAGGCTGTCTGGCACCATTTAAAAGTTGCTGTACTGAATACACTGATTTTAAAGAAATGTCACAGATGATTAAGACACTGAAAATGCACTCAGCACAGTGAAGAAGCCCATTATTTTCCTTATTTCTTTTTTTTACTCCCACAATAGAAGAGTGTTAAAGGCTGCATGGCAGACAAGCTGGATGCAACAGCTGGAGGGTTTTGCCTGTCAAGCAAAGTGACTTGCAGCAAGAGACGTGCTTTCTGCAACAAACCTGATGATACACAGCTTGTGTGGCTTCAAGGAAGATGATCTAAAAACAACAAATGTTGAAGCCTTACAAGCTCTTTACATCATAATCAGAATCCTGAGAAAAGCAGGATCCAAATCACTCCAAGTGAATTCGGGCTTACTCATACACAACAAAACTGGCCAAATACATCAACTGTAGTAAACAGAGTTAATGCAGTGTTAATCTTTTTACATTTTAATGACTAGCTATAAAAACAGAAACTAGAATGTTCAAATCTGTTTACATTTCCTGAGCTTAGTTAAATGAAGAAGGAATGAACATTATAAAAATCCCAGTAAGTCACCAATAAATTAAAAAGGTACATAACCACTATATCTTAAGAAGCTCAGAGTGAAGTCTACCTATCCAGTATCCTTTCTTTAGGAATCCTGTACAGAAACAGTGCCATTAACTTTACCAGCAATACTGAGATGCTATGGAATTGTAGGTCTTTTTTTTTTCTCCCTTGCTCTTCCAGCAGACTGCCTGATGGCCTTTCCTAATCAAATCACATGAGAGCATTCAAAAAACTGCAACCCTCTACTTGCAGTGCACAAAACAACGTTCTCAGCAACACAATGTACTCCTGAAATTCAAATTTCCTAGCTGCAGTTATTTGGGTGGGCTCTCAGCTCTCACACTTAACACCACCACCCTGGCAGCAGGTTTGGTATCCTCTGGGGGAACAAACCAGGAGATTGGAGGAAAGACCCTCAGCAATATTCATCTTAGCGGTTTCTTTAAGAGCCAACATCTTGCATTTGAGAAAAGCACTCGACCTACATGAGTCATACACATGTTTATTTATGCATGTTTATTTCCTGCATAGAGAATACTGTGTACCTTGGAATAAAACCCAAGCCTTGAGAATATACTGAGAGTATATTTGTAGCAGTGCTATGGAAGATTAATCCAAACCCAAACAATCAAACTCAACAGTCTCAAAGATTTGCAGAGCACGAACTTTGATAAAACTACTTTTTAAAAAACTGTCTGCTTATAGCATACTTTTATTTTATGGTATAGATAACAGAGAGGTAGAAAGGTTTATCTCCTCAGGATCAGTTTCTGTGCAGTATTTATAAAGTACCAGGGAAACAATCTATAGCTTTTTGGTGAAAATGCCAGCTTTTCTCCTAAGAATTATTAAGAATCTCTTCTTTCCACTTAAGTGCTGCAAACTCAGTAACTGGAATTTGGCTCAGAAGAGCTCTTCTTTCCAGCAGCCTTACCACACCAATTTTGTTACCAAGTTCAGCTTTTAAGAAGTCATTACAGAAATACTCCTATACAGGGCTCAAAAATTCCTCACAGATACAACCCACCAAACCATATTTACCAGCCAAATAGCTTCAAGCCTGCTCATAAAAAAAGCACTCACTCTTGCTCGACTTACATGATCCATCTTACGCAAGCTACCAAGAGGGACAGAGAAGAATGGAAGTATTGAAGGCCGTGTGGCCCTTCCCCTCTTTGGTGATGACCTCAGATGAGAGCACCACCATCACCCTGTCTGGCAGAGCTTCCTGAGGCAGCTTCTCTTCCTGCCACGATCTACTCTCTGTAGCAGGAGGATGGATGGTGCTTTAGTAACAAGCGCTTCTCAAAATAGGTAGGGAGGAAGACTCGATCAGGAGACACAGCAGAACAGAAACCATGATGGTAAGATAAATATCTATCTTTCCCTGGTGTTGAGACAAGCCTGCAGCACCATAGTTTTCATGATTGTCACCAGATAAGGGAGAGAGATGGAAACATCAGCTGCAGACATCAAGAGTGTGATCCAGAGTGCAGTGCACTTCCCACGGAGCCGGGAGCCTCGGACCCAGCAGGGCCAGGGGAAGGCAGGTCAGAGGCACCAGGCTGGGATCTGCCCACAGGGGCTCCACCCCTGACCCCTGCTCTCATGGCACTGCCAGAACTGATCTATCTGCAAGAGAGGACCTGCCTGCTGACATTTCGGGGCACACAGGGCTGCAGCTCCAGCTTTATTCACATAGCAACGACTGTTCAAGGGTGGGATTTGAGCCATGAAAGTCAGACTGCTGCGTGGTGACCTTTAATTTACCCAGTGAATGTTAAGCAAATTACATTAAATTCAATTCAGTCAAAGCAGATGCTAGCTTATTTATTAAAAAGCTCAGCTTTCTCTTTCTTTCAACTGGTTTTAGAGACCAGCAGCTCCTGGGAGCAGACCAGGGAGCTCTTAGCCAGACAGGAGCAGCTCCACAGAGATGGCCAGAGTGACTCTCCTGCAGCAACACCAGCCTAAAGAAGACCTGGCTGTCCCAAGGGATGCCCAGCAACAGCTCATGAGCACAGCATCTTTGCCTCCTTGCTCCCTACACTCCCCACCTGACCCAGGTCTTCTCCCTCCTTCCACAAAAACCGCACCAGACTCACAGTGGAAGACGATGCTTCACTGCCAACATCGCCTTCTACTGTCATATATTTTAAGAAATCTATGCATTGATTAATATAAAGAAGTATTTACTCTGTTTCAGAAAACCAATACTGCTCTGCAAATATATAACTTGTCATTAACTTTTGATAGGGTTGGGTAAGGGAGCTCATATACAGTAACATGGTCACATTCACAATCCAGGTTGGAAACATTTCTTTCTGTCAGTTGTAGCATGATGAGACAACTAATGCTCCTGTACTCAGATAATCAACAGGCACACTCCCTGTCCTTCAATCTGCTCCCTTTCAGCAGTATGCCTAAAAGCAGTCACATAAATAAGAGACGTGCTGCTTTCAGCCACACAGGCTTCATGCACAGTCTGTTTTGTCTCTTTTCTTTTGTTCTCTGGAAACATTACTCTAATTAATTTCATTTTCCAACTATGATCCACCAAAATAAAAATAAATTCAAGTAGGAATCCAAGCTGGTTATTGCTGGGTTATGGGTCAATGTAAACTGACCAGACCCAATGCCAACTTCGAATTCACTTTACAAAAGTAAGGATTGTTCAATTACATTTGCTGACCATAGACAGCTTCTTTCACTATTCATACAGTTTGAAGACTGAAGATTTGCCGAGAACAAGACACAGTCCATGTCCCCTGGAAGTAAATGGAGCTAATAGCCATCATCTTCATCCATATCACAGCCGTAATCTGAAACACACAAAGACAAGAGCATATAAAAATGCAAATATTCCGGGTAGATGGAAGACACAATAGAAGTATTGCTCCTTTAAGGTCGTTTTCTTGCTATGTAACTACATGGCAAGTTTTGCCTTAGGCAAGCATTTTAAAAACCATCTATTTTCTTAGGGCTAAATAAGTTCTTGCATGTACTTCCCTCAATGAAATGAAATTATTTTTAAGCATGTATGTGTAAACATCTCTTCTCACTTGTCACTAGACCCTCATTTAGGAATACTTGGCACATGTATATATGAAATACTTGGTTTAATGTAGAGGCTAAGGTGATCAAGCCTGATTGTCGCGAGTGACTTGGCACACAGGGGCTGATAAGCAGCAGCATTACATTTACAAGTAGGCACGTTTTTCACTAGACATAAGCACCAAGGAAAAAGCTGGTTTGTTTGTATTATTCATGGATTTATGAGCTGAAACTGCAAGGGTTCAGAGATAGCTCAGAGTTCCCATCAACATCAAAAGAGTCGTGGAACGAATCCTGACCAATGCATCTGACTCAGACCTCCCTTATCTTCTTACTTCTAGACCTAAAATTTTTGCCCAGATTTTTTAATCCAGTTTTGTTTTCTTAAACAATGCTGAGTGCAAAGGCTGTGTGTCAGAAGGCAAGTCTGCATGTTTCTAATGCACCGATTTCTCTTCTGTGTCCTTCTGAATACACCGACACAGATATTTTCTGTTGTGTAGATGAACGTATAGATAATTATTACATATGAGCACCGAGGAAAGCTAAACTTTATATTCCAAATTCAATACAGGACAACATCTCACCCAAAGAGACAAGCAAATGCTCAGAAGCAGAATTAAGTGTAATCTATAATGATTTGTGTAGAATGGGTGAAGTTCACCATCTGTAATTCATGCAGTTATTCCAGGCAGACAGGTCTAAAATCCATGGAGAAAGCAGCTAGGAAAGAGTTATTTGTTGCACTGAGCAGCTCTGCACACCTGCATTCGAATTCTGGGAATACTCCTTTCATTTTCTTTTTTATTTTTATTTTTATTTTTTAACTTTAATTTTTCAGCTGTTGTACAGACCAGACAGGGAGTAGTGGAATGTTCTCAGAATGGTTCAAAAATAGTAACATTTGCAAAGAAAAAAAACCCAGTGACCTTTATTCTATTTTTGTGGGGAGTTTATTAATAAACATAGACCCACCCTCCCCCACATGGGTGCCTTTTCTTGGGAACGTTATTCTAATAATAAATGCAGGCAACAAACTGTTTTTCTACAGTTCAGCAATTATTTTCCAGCAGAGAAATCAATTTAAAAGCAACAGACACTTTTGTGAAATGTATACATATTGTCCATGAAAGCTAAATGAATAGTGCTGGAAAGATTTTTGCAGTAAATAACATTTCAGTAGGAAACTTGTTCCCATCTTGAGTCTTCGCAACACATAATTAGCAGCTCTCATTTTAAAAATAATTTTGTGTATTTTCAAAGCTTAACTTCTAAAGGGAAGTTTTTAATAAAGGATAAATGTGGATGTGTCCAGCTAAGAAAAACCACAGTGGAGTGGAGACTGCCTTTTCCTGCCAGCAAAGAAATCTAATTAAACCAGTGGCTTTGCTGGGTAACCCAAAGAAATTAGCACACATCTGTGTACCATACACGCACCACCAGTGCCATTCCTGCACTTGGGGAACAACTGCTTCCTCCTAACACCTTCCCCAGAAATGGAGTGTGATGATTTGTTCTGTTTTGGGGGACAGACACGTCCCCAGGGCTCACAGATAACCTGGACATCGCTGCAGCCTCCAGTGTGGAGGCAGAAGGTGAAGGGAGGGGAGGCTCAGGGGGCAACGAGCCCCAGGCACTGCTAATGGAGGGGTTCCTGACCCCCTAACTCCTCAGATCCACATTAATAAACCTAATCCTGGAAAACACCTCACACTCCAGTTTGTTCTTGAAAAGCCCTCTTAGCCTAAAGCTCGAGATGCAAAGTTTTCTCAAGAGGAGTCTCTAAGGTCAGGCTGCAGACAAGGGTGATTCCAGGCTTCCCACAGGAATGGGCAATGCTGAAAAGGCAGCAGGAGTTCTGGGACAGGGACAAGCAGGGTCCCCAGCCTTGCAAGAACAAAGCCCACAGCACCAGGAGATGGTAACCCCAGCTCACCATTTCCTCCCATTAACTGCAAGGCGCTCATGCAGTGATCTTCATCTTCTTCTACCTCTTCCTCTTCCACCTCTTCATCAGGGTTGTAAGCCACTGGGCCACTCTCCACAAGCACAGCTGCTGGTTTTTGTACATCAGAGGCTTCAGCCTGCGCATTTGGAAAGGTAACCTGCATAAAAGAAGAGAGGACAGTAGAGCAGCCCTTCGTTTGGTCCAATGTTTGCACAGAACTTTAGTAGCTTCCAAATGATAGGGACAGGAGAGATGGAAGCTCATGTCCAGTGCTACAGGTTCAGCTGTTCTAATGAAAGTCTGAATGAAAGTCAGGCAAAACCACCCAGTTTTCACTTAGCCCAGAATGAGGCAACTGAAATATCCAGTAATGGCAACAGCAGAACAAGGATTCTCTGGCAAGCACAAGAGAAGAAATTTGGGAGCCAAGGCTCCTCAGTAAAGCTCTGTGGGAAAACTTACAAACCTCTCCCACAGTGTGCTCAACTCACATCAGGCCTATTACAAAATAACAACGTTATTGACAATTTAATGATAGCAAAAATGTACCCTTCAAATCAGAAAAAGCCCAACATGTATTAGTTTTGACAGCTCTGGTTGGATTTATTTGGCGGCGCAATGAGCTGTGGAACAAATAGCACTCTGTAGACAGCACTTAATGCGATGGCAGAGCACTCAGTTGATAATACACACTGGCACCTGTAACATTACCTATGGAATTCATCAGAATAATGATCTCCAAACACTATAACTTGGCAATCAATCATTGACAGGACCTGTTCCGTACGTGTTCCTCCCCAGCTGCTCCAAGGTTAGGCAGGGCACAGCATGGAGGGAGAGAAAGGGCAACACCACAAGGGAAAAGAGGCGAATTTGGAGTAGTAATATTGTCTTTGGTTCACTAAGGAGACATCTGGGAACAGGGCAGGAAGCAGCAGCACGGTCTGTGCCAGCACAGCCCAGGCTCTGGTCTTTCTCATCTTTCTTCTCGCTTTCGTGGTGTGCTCAGTCTGGAGCTCCACCTCCTTCTCTCATCCAGGGGAGAAACATCACAGGAGCTTTACCTCCACCAGCTCTGTAAGAGGGCACTTTCCACCTCCATTCTGTACTTGGACTATTTGGGGTTTGTACACTAGAGCCTGTGGCACACAAAACCAGCAAATTAGTGGCAATTTGAAGAACCTTAAAGATTAACCACTAATATGGTGCTGTCATGTGAATAATTCTGAGAAGGGAATATTGACTGATCACCAGTCGGCTGTTACCAGCACCGAGTCATCTCCCCTAGTAAGAAAGATGGAAAAGACTGGGACCACTTCCTTGGAAGGACAGTGATGAGGTGCTTCTAAAAATGAATGGTCCAAGGGAGACCAGAAAAACCCAACTCCTCTGGTCCATACCATGAGAAAAGTGCTACAGTGCTTTAGGTTTTAAATTACAGTGCACAACTATGTACTGCTGCATGTTCTCCAATTCCATTGGCAGCAAGCTCTGATAAAACACTGCAGTTATTTATTTATTTATTTATTTACTTATAAATGTAGTTACTTGGGATGCAGTACCTCCCAGAATCCCTGTAACTCCAGGCACTATAGAGATACACTATAAGAGAAAATCCCTGTACCAGAAAGCTGATAGTCTAATTATTCAAACATCAAAGCTGTTCCTGAACTTGTCATATACCATGACAGTCAACCTAAAGAATCTGCCTGAGTTTTTCAAAGTCACCTCAGGGTTTGCTCCAATAGCTCATTAATAGGGCAAAAGACACCCATTAATTTTAATAGAAAATCAAGTATTTAGATATTCGGATCAGTCAAAGACAGGTTTTCATGATTTTTTAATGCTCAAATTAATCATATTATTTAGAGGAACTTCCCTCCAGTTTATATTTCCAACCACTGCTTTTGCCTCTAGAGTGATCAAATTGAGTCCATCTTGGTATAAGCAGAAATAGACACAACAGTTTGAGACAAATCAGCATCATAATATACATCAATTCATATGTTTAAAAGTATCCATCTGCTCTGAAAAAGTGGGTGAATATAAAGGAGCTACAATTGAGTCATTATTTTTTAAAATTGCACCATGCTAATTAAAATGTGACCTTCTTCTAATTATCATGTCCACTTCCAGACTGCTGTACTTCTAAAAATGTGCAGAGTTTTCTAATGAGCATAGAATAAGAAGTGAAAATGTATTTCCCTAGGCAGGATATCAAACTGTTTCTGAAAATCAATGACTTTTAGTCATTTTAAAAATAAGGCAGTCAAACAACACCTTTAAATAGAACTTCCTGAATTCATTTCCAGACATCCTGGACTGGAGTTTGGCACTTAGCTTTATGTATGGATGGGCAATTGTCAAAGGTTTTAAACTACCCAAGGGAACTGGTTCACTTTCAGAAGGGTGTCAGTGTCATACGTTCATGGGCAAGAGGGAAAAATACCATTGGTATACTGAATTTTTAGATATGCAGTAGACAGTTTGTTGTACACGAAATGCCTGTGAATAGTCTGTAGAGTGTGAAAATAATAGTGAAAGAAAGCAGCTATCATTGTTATCTGGTTTCACTAGTTGATAATAATCACGATCCCTTTGGCAGGTGCACAGAGCCACCCAAGGAGGGCTTCTGGCAGTGGCCAGTTACCAGCACTAACTATTCTGTGGCACTATTACATTTTCAAACTAAACAAACAAAGCGAAGAGTAAGCCAGGCTGTATAGGGTAAGCTGTCTTCCCACACTGGTCTCTGACAGAAGCCTAGCCCATCCCCCAGGTCAGCTCTGGCTCCACAAAAGTGGAGTTTGCAAAGTCCTTCTTCTCTGTGAGGACAGTCCAAGCACTGAGAAACGGGCACGAGCTCTGCCCTCTCCTACCCCTCCTGACCATTTATTTGACATGGACCTTTCTAGATGCTTGCAGGGAGTTTTCTCTTTTGCTGTCCAACGAAGCATTATGAGGCTGTGCTAATGTTCCTAATGGATAAGTAAGGGCAAGTCTGGGTTAGAAAACAGCCAATCTCAGCTTTGCAGTGTTCACAGCAACCAACTCGTGGCCTGATCAGAGAGACAAGACTCATTTCTTTTACCCTTATCTACCACATGACCAGAGCCAGGCTGAGAACAGCTTGTGGGAATTTCCAAACTCAACCTGTTGCACCAGAAGACGTGCTGGACTTTTCATACCTCTTCAGTGGCAGCTTTCTTAGCAAACTGGGTTGAAATCAAGGGTCTTAATCTGCAAAGAAAGAAAGAAAAAATGCTGAACATCAGAAAAGTTGCACAAGAGTTTGACACAGAGTATTCACTCTCCAAACAGTGAAAGCACTTAGCTAGTGTTACGTTGTGCAATTACTTTTTTAATGATTTAAGATAAAGAGCGGAGAGCCACAAATGCCACGATAATTAACACACACATTCCCTTGGAAGCGTCTGTCCCAGATCAAGGTAATAATAAAAGATGCCAGCAGAGTTAGCAAAACCTCATCTCAAACCGCAGCCCCAGCTTCTCCCCAAGGTCTTTGAAATAGCTGGGTTGGTCACGTTTTACAAAAATCAAAAGAAAACTGATTTTTGGAAGAATGCAGACAAGGCAAGAATGGGCCACACTCTGATTACCCAGCACTGGTCTGCAACTGCTTCTCTGTATCTGATGATACATAGAGGACACCAGTAAGATTATGCATGCAGGATACCACAATCATCACAGGCAAGATTTTAACCTCCAGCTACAGAAATCATCAAAAAAAAACAGGGACCCTGAATACCTTGAATGAGAAATGACAGAAATTCAACATAAACATATTTTAAAACTCTGCATTAGATGTGAAAGAGACCTGTGTATTTGGGGAGAAGAGCAGGATCAGTATAACTTTACAGCTAAGTGTTAAATATTATTACTTCTGAAAAACATTTCATAGTCTGTTGTTTCCTCACTGCCAAGAAGGCTGTTCTCAATCCATCATTTAGTGTTACTTTCTGGTCTCTCCTGCTCATCTAGATGTATCTAGTCACAAAGAGGATGACTTGCTTTCCACAGAAACACTGCTCAGACAGCTCCTCAAGCACATCTTTTAACGAAGTCTAGGCAAACAACTTAATGAATACCAATTTATGCCTCCAGAGATACAGTCTTTTATGATAAGCAGTATTTTACCCTCATTTTTCTCTTAGTCATTCCTCCTTGCTAACACACAGAAACTTGTTGTTTTCCTACTTATTTATTTATTTCAAATAATCAGCAGGAGGAAACAAAACCCCAGAGAATGAGCAGGGGAGACTCAGATCATTATCTCTGATGGTGGAGACAATATTAAAATACAAGACATTGGCTAAGCTCCGAAAGGTTCAAAAACTGGTCATCTCTGAAACGCTTTGCAGGACCCAAAAGGGATTTCAGCAACTCAAGTAATTGAAGGTGCCTCCTCACAGCAGATCAAAACAAAAAGAAGCCAAGGGAATGTTTCAGGAGCTGCGCCACTGAAGAATCCAGAACACATTATTCTGCTACAGATACTTCTTGTCATACTATATAATTACAAAAAATTTCAAGAAAGAGATTCTCTTGACCTACATAAATATCTATTACTTACAAACCCTGGTGAACTTCTGGGCTCAGAGAGAATATATTTGAAGGCATGGACACACTCCTCCCTATGTGCCCAGCCTTCTCTTTCCATTATCCAACCCCAACTGTAGAGTTTTCACCTTTAAATGCTGTCTAGTCCAACCCCCTGCAAGGAGCAGGGACACCTTTAACCTGACCAGGCTGCTCAGAGCCCTGCACAACCTGACCTTGAATGTTTCCAGGGATGGGGCATCTGCCACCTCTCTGGGCCTGTGCCAGTGCCTCACCACCCTCGTAACAAAAACATTCCTTCCTTAATTCCTGAGATTTGAGAGTACCTATCTACTTTCAATCACCGTTTTCCAAAAAATCACCCTGTTTAGGTGCTTACAAACATATGGATGCAGCAAAGCCAAAAGGTTGCATAGCTGAAGGATTCTAATTACCAGACAGGTTGTGTTTCATTGACATGACTGAAAACCACCCAACACTGGTAAGAAATTAAGGACTTTTATTTTAAACCCGTAGTCATGATTATTGCAATTAACATTGTACCAAAGATAGCACCTTTTCCCTCCTGCTACCCAAAGACATCAGACCTCCCTGGAGCACCCTGAAAATATTTCCTCCCCCCAATTAAAATCAAGCTGTTGAGTAAGACTCACAAGGTAATCAGAAACTGCTGACATTTCTTTTAGAGCAAATTATACATGTGCTCACACAGTGAAGAAAACAATCACAGCTACAGGAAGCAGAGAGTAAACATTCCAGTTTCATTTTAATTAAAATGGTCCCCTAATGAAAATAAAAAGATTCACGTTTATGAAAAGCCTATTTGCAAAAACTTTAGTGCTATCCAAGAGCCCTTCTATACCATTTCTCAGTAGCGAGGGACTCTCACACCCAAACTGAAATTAAAGCTGTATTTCTGTTCCACAAGAGCCGCTCACAATGCGCATGTCTTCGTTTCCTTACTACCAAATACAGCAGTGCCAACTGATTTGGGAAACACAGTTTCTTTCTCAGCATGGCATAAAATGCACACCAAAGCAGTGGGGTAGATCCTGCTCCTGCCGTGGATGGTCAGCACCTGCTGCAGGCCAGATCCAAGGGGGTCACACATCACCTGAGAGGAACAGCCTGGGCCACTGCCCCTCCATAATATCTGCTCCCTAAAACACTAGCCATGACACTGGAAAAAGGTAAAACCATTGCAAAGAGAGACAAAAACCTATTCCCTCACTGAAATAATGGCTTTGATTCAAATTACAGCTATCAAAGTTACAAATACATAACCCCCTTGGCTCTCTTTATGCCTATGGAGAGCCCTACTATTACTGTACAAAACCATTTAAGAAGGTTTTCTAGTCGGGGTGTTGTTTTGTTTCTTAAATGCCCCAATGTCCTGACCTCCTTAAACCAGAGCAGCTGCTGCCACACCAGCCATATGGAGCAATAAATTACTGGCTGCCATGGCTACAGATACGGGTTCCTTCTGCTGTCTGGCTGCACCTCAGAGGGTGCAAAAAAGTGTCTTCGTAGAAGAGCATGACTGCTTTTGAGGCTGGGATAGGTCTGAGTATTAATGATCAAAAAAGCACCTTGAAAAAACAAGTAATTGAAGTATCTTATCCAGCTTTCACTGGGCATGACTCAGCCTCATCTGTAAAAGGGACACACATGCACATATACACTACTGAAGAAAGATACTGTCCATCAAAGTCCAGACTGAATTAGAGGTTCACAAGCTCCATAAATAAAAACATCCTACATTAAGGTACAATTCCACATATACTGAAGTGAAAACAGCATCTATGTAAAATGTAATGTTGTGACTGGGATGTAATGGGGCTCCTGGCCTTCCAAGGTGTGTCAGTTGTCGTTCACTATTTATGATGATTTCTAGTTTGGGGCATTTTCCTTATGAACTTTGCAAATTAACACAGTACCCTGTGGGAGGGAGTAACAGAACAAGCAACTTTCTGAACAGCAATGTGATATGTAAAAGGGGGATAAAAAAGATTTCACACAGCCCCAAGTGTTACATCCACACTTCAAACTACTTCAAAAATTATGCAGATCTACTAATGCTCATGTCAGCCAACACACATAACACTGGAAGCAGATTATCTTGACATGTTTGCGACAAAAACTAATGGCATGGTACAAGGCATCAGAGGCTGCTCCCTGCCGAATCTGCTCCGCTCACAGCTGAGATGTGCACGATAACGTCTGGGTTTGTCCTCCAGCTTAACAATTTAAAAGAAGATTCAATATAATAGCTCCTGACAGGGCTGGAGATCACACAGACTGAACTTTCAAAGTGTTTTTCACTGAAAAACAAGCTGGCTGTGACAAACAACAGTATTTATTTTGCTTATTATTTAATAACAAAAGACTACACAGCACAGTACATAAAGGAGAAAGAGCACTGAGAGGTAATAAACTCACCCCGCTTGCATCAGGCTGTTCATCCACCAAAAAGTTTGACAACACCATAACAATCTCCTCAGTGCAATCCTGCAAGTAATTTGGAAACCCACCCAAAGCTCTGTTTCTTACTGAATTTTAATTTAATCCACCCAAGTAGGGAACATCTTATTGCTGCTTACCGCCCATACTAATTTTATACACGGATGGTCCCAGAATATACAATTGAGGGAGATCGAACAGAGCCCACAGCCACAAGCCTGTAGTGTAATTACACAGGTCATCCAAGACAACTGCCCATGAAACCTATATATCCATGCACAGGCCTTTCATGTGCAGGGACAGAAAAAGCTATTGAGAAATGACTCAACAAGAGACAGTCAGGTTCTTCACGCTGGCCGAGATCCTCCTCCCACCTGAGGCCAGATGGTTTTGCCTCAGGAGGTCAGTTTACCAGACAGCTGTGTGAGAAGGAAATTAATATAAATGTTTATCCAGGCTAAGAGTGCCCTTTAATTAGGTACCGTCAATGTTATCCTTACCGGAAAGCTGGGAATTACCTCTGCAAGGATTTAAAACTCTTCTTGGAAACACAACAGCATCAGGAGATACCGACCCACTGTCTGCCCATTGGGTCAGGACAAAGGGGTGACCCTCCTGGACTTGGATGACTGCTCTTTTCCAGAGGGCAAAACGAAGACTGCAATGCCAACCATAACCCTGGAGCACTTTGAGGTTTGCACATCCAGCTGTGGATCCCACCATCTTCTACACCTGCTTCCGGCTGAGAGCCAGATGCTCACAGGAGCCGCTCCCTCCCCTCGAGAGGAAGTGGAGGCACACGGCCAAGGCCATGGCTGGCTCTGACAGCCATGAACAGCAGCATGATGCCCTCAGGGCAGGGGCTGGGGGTCAGGGTGCACTGTGCCAGCTCAGAAGTCCAGATACAACCACAGACAGCACCATGCTCTGCAGAACGACAAAGCACCTGTGATGCTCGCACCTTGAAATTGTGTGTGGCTGAATGTGAGGTAGGCAGGTGGTTTTGGCTTTATCAAGACCAGTCTCTTCACACAGTCCAGCTCACCATCACTCTGAAAGACCCCAAGGAGTTTCCCTAATCATTCCCCCAAGTGACAGGGCTGCAGAGACCCCAACTAATGGCAAAAAGACTCCAACTAAGCATGTCCAAACTGCCACGAGCTCAGCTCACACACAGCAAGGTCCCTTTGGAGATGGCTCACGCCAGTGCTGCCAGCTGTACAGATGTGACTGATGGAGCAGCAGGCAGGGCCTGAACCCTCCTGGACACTAACAGACAGCAAAGCCAGTTCCTGCTAACTCTGCCCCAACACCCCTGCGTGAACTCCAACTCCACCAACAGTCAGTGCCTTCATCCTGTTTCCGAGCAAGCAGCACTACGGAAAGAGCCATTTCAAGCAGGAAAAAAGCAAACTGAAGTTGACAACAAAAACCAAAGTGAAATGAGGAATTGTTCCCACTTCTGATTCCCACTCAGTCCTCTTTCATGCTGGATCAGAGGAGCTTGGCTTTCATCAGTGCAGCACCAGACAACAGGGCACTGAGAACATCTTCAGTGCTAATGAGAGCAGCCTCTCCCAGCAAACGCCTGGAACTGAGCACTGAGGCACCAAAACTTGCAGGAGAAAACTGGAAAAAATGTAAGAATCTCTATCATTCACTACAGAAAAGATTTACCAGTGAGGAACTAAGCAGCTACATCACTCACCAACAGGCTTTTGAAAAGCAGGAACTCGGCTAGTGTGCCGTGAGCTAAACACCTATTTCAGGATTTTCAGAGAGGGGCAGGGGCCATGACATCTGTCTTCAATAACCTGACTCAGAGCGGGCAATATTTTTCTGCATAGCTGCAGCACTTTTTGCTCAATTAGATGCTGGAAAATAGCAACTTGCTGTTCTTCCCACTGACTAAACCAACTGATTTTCAACAGCAAAAATGAAAAGAATGACATCTAAGGCCACCTTATTGGGACCAAATGAAATTATGCTCCTGCAGCAGATCCCAAACAGTATCTGCACATATCTGCTTCTAAAGGAAATTGCTGCAGACCATGGGAAATTACAATTGCTTCAGGACAAGACAGGCTGACTGATCTAATATTTCTGGTTGACACACCTTCTTCCTGGGTTTGTCAATAAAGATACTGATGAGCTCATCTCTCCACAGGTCAGGAAAGTATTAGCTGAAAATATGCTATTCCTTTCACCATGGAAATTTTTCCAGATGAAATGATGGCATCAAGGCAAATCTGCACCTTGCTGAGAAAAGCTACTTAAAATAAGGAAGCTATGAAGCATTTTAATGAAGGTAAATGAGTAATCATAATGGTCTCAGTTAAGCAAGCCTAATGGCAGTGTCACTTTTAAAACATGGGCGTGAGACAACTCATGTGGTGACAATCCATATGTCTTAACTATTGTGTAGCGCCGTCTTTCAAATGGCGACGGTGCAGAATGCAACTGCTACGGCAGAAAGAACCATTATTAGCAGATAAGGCAAATAAAAATAATTTTTAAACAGTGTTTGAAACTATAGTAACGAGAAGTGAAATTTTAAAAGTTAAATGAACACATTATCATCTCAACAGAAGGATTATGCTATAGAAGAATGCTCAGCAGTAGCACTGCCGTCTGTTTCTGGTGCAAATATATTTTCCTAGACTCAAGCAAGGAGGATTACAGATATTTGCTTTTGGACAAGTGTTTTGATCAATCTTAACCTCATGAAAACTTCAAATGAGGCAAAAGATAAAAAGAAAACACCTTAGTAACCTGCAGTCTCTGGGAACAATTCACTGAGGTTGTTATACCCAAAGGTGCTGCCAGATTGATCGCTGGATCTTCCCTGGACAAAAAAATCATGCCAGACAAAAGAGTAACTCACTTCTTCCACACTTCTAGTAGCCTATACCACCAGGCAAATTCAGTTTCTCTCATCCAATTATGCAGGCAAAACTAATATTTCAAAATTCAGGCAACTATAGATCCATACAAGTAATACATCAAGGAATAAAGATGGATGACTGATTTTTTTTTTTCCTTGTGTCTGGTCTATTATACATTAAAGAGCAATTTCACTGGCAGCCATCTGGAAATCAATGTATTCCAAGCTTTATTTTATGATTACCAACATTCCCCTTCGTAACTCATTTCTAATTATAAGCAATAAATCATTCCTTCTTGCTTGTAATTTATAACAGCCAATTATGGCAAACCTCTTATTTAAATAGCAAATTTCGCTGTAAAACATCACATATTTTGAGGTACACACAGAACATCTAATCAGGCAGCCAAATGGTGGAACGATGATTTAACATGAGTTTTGCAGCCACCAAGAAGACACAAGTGGAAGAACCCACTCTCCCCTGTGCCCTGTACACACTAGAACTTTTCAAAACTGAAAGCACAGGTCCCATCTGCCTGGCTTAATGTAGAAGAGATTTACATGCAGCAATAAGTGAGCCAGGACACAGCTCAGGGAAGGTTGGTGTCAAGGATTCCCTTTACTCTGTCAGCAAATGAATAAAGAGGCTGTGGCAGAAGAAGCTGTAAGTTGGGTAAAAACTTCCGGGCAATGTCTAGTTTCATTTTAGGAACTAACAGTGAAAGAACACAGCTCTAAATTTAATACTTAAAAAACCAACCCAAGCAGCTTTTCCCATGTCTGGATTTGTGTTTGAAATGGGCTGGCCTCCTCCTCCCAAGCCAAAGGACTCCCCCGTGCACTGCTCAGGTGCTCAACATCACACCTACTCCCTGTTACACGGGTGTTGTAGGTGCTAGCACAGAGTATGAGCAAGGCACTCACTCAGATCACTCCTCCCCATCCCTCCCAGCTCGCAGAGGATCAGGCAGAAGAAAGCAATGAAACAGTCGGCAGAGAAAAAGTGTCACCAAATAAATCCAGATTCTTCCTCCGGGGAGAAGCCTTTAATGGTGGTTTGCTATGGCAACTCTTACCAACAGAACACCAGCAAAGCAATGTAGAGAAGGATGTCAGATAAGACCAAACAGGGTCAGTCCAAAAGCACAGGCAAGGACACAGAAAAAAAATTCAGTTATATTTGTTCTTCAGTGTAGGTCTGAGTAACAGGCATGTGAGTGCAAACACAAGAGAGAGGCTTCTTATAAATAGCTCTGCTGGGATTTGTCCGTTAGGAAAAAAACCTCACTCTTGTCAGAAAAGTATTTGATACAATTTTGGATACAGAATTTATTACATGAGAAACTGATCTCAGGAACGTGGAAGTGGTTCCCACTGAGATTTTATTCGGTCATCACACAGCTCGAGTCTGTTCCAGCTTCACATCATGTCATCTGCTAAGCGTTTACAGTAGGAATCTAGGGAACTGGATTTGGAAAAAATCCATCACAACTGACCTAAATCTGATCTGACCTGAATAATCAAACTGAATACCAAATTCAAAAATGGCTAGACAGAAGAGAGGAGTGGGAATTCTTCAGCTGCAGGAGCTATCTCACACTTTCCTTGGCCACACATTGGGTTAGGCACCCCTCTTCTCTTTTCCCAAACAGCCATGGTGATGGAGGCTACGTAAACATTCCCTTGTTCCAAAGGTGTCAAAGACAAGTGCACAAGTGCTGCAGGCTCCCCCGTGTTCCCTTTCCTTTTGAGACACCATTCATTCATGAGAGAATGTGGTGGTGCATTCCTCCCCCGCAAGCCGCACTATGATCTAAGCAAAGCACCTGGAAATGGGGAACGGAAGATAGCAAGCGAATCAGAAAATCTGAAGAGAATGCTTTGGAAGGGCAGCAGTGACCATGTCAGTACCATCTGGCTGTGTCTTCGCCACAGAGTCACCCCAGAGGGTGGCCTTGGCCAACGCAGTGCTGCAACAACCACCAGGAAATGTCCTGTTAGACCCACGGCCACGCCAGCCCACCCTAAAAACACGTGTCATAGTCACAACCTGTCTTGTCACCAAGCCCTGCCCGTATTGCTGCTTCAGGGTCTCAGGGGCTTACACTGCCAGCACTGCTTTACTGCTGGGAGACTGAGCTGAAGATGTTCAGGTGCAGCACCACCCAAGCAACACAGAGCAACTCTCCATAGATGGATCATTATTTACAGAGACCTTGTAGCTATGTGTTCAACAAAAAGTTTCACCACATTCAAGACTCCTTATCTTCTTTTTATGAGAGATCTAAGTATTATTTATTAGCCTTCTCCAAACACAAAGCTCAAAGGCATTTTAACATCTGGTTTATTCTCTCAGCAGTGAGAACAAAAACACTCTGAAGAAAACTAAAAAATCACTGGCTTGATGTCGGTGAAACTTGGGCTGTATTTCTGGCAAAAACTTCGAACGAGGATGCGAAAAACAGCCTGTAGAAAACTGTAAAGGGAGGGAGAAACAGACACCAAAGCCTATAAATTTCATTTTGAAAATAAGGCGTCATTCTTATTATGCCTGTGGATGTGTATCTTCCCCATACAAAGTTTTAAAAGCTTTATATAAACTATACTTCTAAGCAAGCTTGTAATTAGCTAGGGGCAGGCTTGGCTTTAATTACAGCTTGAAGAGGCACACATTATGGAAATACTTAGCTAATAACCACAGCGATGCTCTGTTGATGGCTGAGGTCAGGCCAGCATGTGATTGCCATGTAACCACCTGGGCACCTTCTGCCTTGTGTAAACTGGGCTCCCTAATGAGGGAGCAGGACCGGTCTGTCAGGTCTTCCTCCCTGCTCTGCCATACAGGCTAAGCCAGGCTTTGCTGGCAGCAGTGCTGAGATGTCCTGGGTGCCTGCATCTGGCCTCCCTGCTCCTTATGAGTACTGTGGGGGATACCTGTTCTCACCTCACCTGGAGATGCTGTGCAAAAGGAACCAGGGAACCTGACAGAGAGAGATGAAACTGCACCATTTCAGCATCAGGCAAGAACAGCCCACACCCAGTGCTTGAACTGGCCAGATATCAGCATACACTGTGAGTACATATACATTAACCTGTACAGCTTTTTTCCAAGTTAATATGAGGTTGATCCCACATCCCATCCCAAAAACCCAACAGAATAGTCTACAGGAAGAATATACCTCCAAGACAAAGTTCCTGCATGTTCACACAGCTGTCTCACAATTTTGGATCCAACCTTTACTGACATAAGAAAGGACCAGAAAGTAAACTGTACCTTATTCCAACCTCAGAAGCTGCTTGCCTGGCAATTTCTACTTGGGTTCTAAGTATGCATGGATAATGAAGTGCAAAACCAATACAAATCACTGGGAAAATGGCTATTTACCATTGACTATGACACAAGTTTAAAATATGCATTGCTACACACTGCGGGTGCTTGCTCATACACTGTTATGTACCAATGAATCGCTGAACTGGGTCACAGAAGCCCTTCATGATCTGGAAGTCCTGTCTCCTTCACAATGCATTTGGTACAGACAAAGAGATGAGTATAAAAATGCAGCCACATTTTCTTACGGAAAGAAAATTCCAAATGGAAATGCTATGAAGGAAAACAATATTAATTGCTGTTTTAAAATCTGTGTACAATATGTGCAACTGCTTTTGAGAGACGAGAACACTGCTGCTAATGTGGGGAGCAGACAGCACCATCTTCCCCTGTGTGTGTAAGGTTGCACGTCTGTGGTGAAGTTAGGGGAGCTTTGCAGGGGATCCTATGTGTAAAGCAGACTTACTTGATAGTGTTTTGCTTTAATACAGCTTGATACTAGTGTTAATTGACAGAACTATCCAACAGAAACCTCACTCTAACTGCAGGGGAGATGCCTCTCACAGCCTCTCATGCTGGTTTAACTGGATCAATTGGAAAACCTGTCCAGGTGAAGACTGTGCTGCCTGCAGTTGGCTGCATGTGGCTGGGGAACAGGGGGCAGCTCTGGGCCACCAGTCCCTCATCTGGCCCAGTCAAAACACGCCAGGTCAGCCTAAGGAGACCTCTGCTAACTATTACCTCTGAAATTGCTGGAGTTTTCACAATCAGTTGAAGGGCACTTGCACAAGCAGGTCAGGCAGCAGATCTGAGCACGGAGCAGCTGAGTTCAGCTGGGAAGATGTTTTCCTGACCCTGGCTTACAGCCAAGGCTCCCAACACCTCCTCTGCACCGAGCCCTCGCCTGGACGGGTGGAAGGCTGACCCCAATCTCAAATATTCAGATGGCCAAACCTTCTCCAACTGGGAATCAATCATTCCCTGTCAAAGCAAAACACAGCAAAACCCACGTGACAAGATCTGTTTAAAAATGCTTACTCCACCTCAATTTTTTACTCAACCCTTCCAAGAAATCGTGGCCCCTGGTGCGTAGTTCTTCAGCCAACAGAAGTCCAGCTTCTGAGAAGGGCCAATGTAAAAGCCAGGCAAGCAATTCCTCTTGCAATTCCTCTTGCTTGCCTGAACATCCTTTCTGCCACTTCACTGTAGCTATGGAAGATGCATTAAAAAGAAAATTACTGCAGCTACAAGGCTCCATTCAAAAACTGCTCGTGCACATCCTCAGCTCTGTGAACACAGAAATACTGAGATGCTGGGGTTGTCCTTCAGCACTGTGCTTCTCCATCTGAGAGGGAGTCACATAAATGCTGTGTAAGCCACACTCCTACTACAATTACTAAGATATGGGCTGTGAACAGTAAAAAAAGTTCAACTGACCATGAAATGTGCAAATACTACAATAAATAGATATTTATACACTGTCTTAGTTATACAGAATTCCTCCTTCCCATCCTATCATTCATATTTTGTCACCATGCTGTGTCTAGTTTTTCAGACAATTTTGGACATATAACAGATTTTAGTACAACTCCAGTGACAATGTGTAAAATCTGAAACAAATGCTATCCATCTCAAGTAAATCCCTGCTTTTTCCTTTGTACTTAGCAGAGCTTGCTCTCCAACCCCATCGTGGAATAATTGTATTGAACAGAGAAGACAGCAAATTCCCACTGTAGTTCAAATCCCTCTAAATACTAACCTATGTTTGAAGATCAATAAAAAAATGTACTTTCGGGTTAATCTTCTGCCTCTTTTCTTTATATTTTGAACTCCAACCCCTCGCATTAAAAATTCAGAGCAGAGAAACCGATATTCCTGCAAGACCTGAGCTCCTTGACATGAAGTGCTGAGCAGCATTGTGAGGCTGGGTACGCACAGCCCCTCTGCAGGCTTTGTGCCCCACGCACCCTCTCCAAAGGGAAGGGGCTCCCTGCTGCACACAAAGAGGAGGCTGTTTGGGCTGAAGTCACAACTTCAAAGACCGGCAGCACGGAATTTGCCAACTTGCTCGGCCATTCAAGCAAATGTCAACTGAAACAAAAGCACACCGAGGAAAAGTTGTTACCGAATGCCACGCTGGGAAAATAATGCAAATTTGTATCAATGATCAACTTAGCTTTAACTGAGCCTAATGAGCAAGTTGTTTTTAATCCATCACCACACTCATTTTGCTCTCTAAAGGCATTTCTGAAGCATCAGTTTTAGAAAAAAACTTGATTTTAAAAAAAAAACAGTGACACCCTCCACTGCTTTTTTAAGAAACTTTAACGCGTTTAGATCTCCTCCATTCTGTACTTGGTCAAAATATGCAGCAAATGCCTAAGAAGTGCTTGGCCCCAGGGAGACAACAGCCTGCACAGACTCACTAGTAACACACACCCGCCTTTCAGCTGTTTAATCTCCATACACTGTATTTCCTTTATCACCACTACAGCATCGCTCCACTTGGCCTTAGTTTTTCGTGTCTACAAAGTATCGTGAGAACATCAATACTTCGCAAGCTAACACTTGGGCTTTTAGCATGACATCACAGATCTCTGGGTTACTTTGCTCCGTTGGTTAGTAAAATGTTACAGCAAATAAATAGCTGTATAAAAGAGGCCTTTTTGTTGTGTGTGGGGTTTTTTAATGCAATTTAAGAGCTATATTGCAACATAAACACTTTTTACTGTGCATGTTTTTATGGAAAAAGTTTTACAGAGTAAACTGCTTTAAAGAAACTGAATCAGATTTAAACACATGCACAATAGACTTACGTTGGAAATTAATTTGGTAGCAATTTATGATCCTTTGGTGTGAATTTTCACAGTCATTCTTAGAGCAAGAATGTATAAGTTCAGAAGTGTTACGTTTTGCCTGGCCTCAATGGGGAAATTACAGCTTTAAGGTTCTTGTTACCTCTGGGGTTCTGAGTATTAATAATTTATTTGAAAATCTTAATAGAAGAACAAGAAAGCAGCATAAACCTCTTAAACAAAATACATGTTCCCACCATGAACACACTTCACACAAAGGTGCTAAAACCAATTGCCAACACTGGTAAAAGTTGATCAGTCCAATATTGAATTCATTTACTGCCTCTACATCTTCCCAGTGAATTCTGATGCCCATGCAAGCAGTCCTAACATTCAAATTCCCCACCCATCTCACAGGATAAATGTGAAAAAATACACTTCAGAGAGAGCATACGAGTGATGTGGTGTTTGCACCAAATGGCAGCACCACGCAGAGAGCCCGGGAGCAGATTTCTCTCATCTCTCAACAAAAGCAGTCTGGGGAGGCCACAGAGCGAGTGCTGTCCCTGCAGTCATGCCCTGGGCTCCTGGCCCACCAGCCCTCCTGGCAGCACAAGGAGAGTGTTTGGCCAAACCACACTGGAACAGCTCCCCTCGCCTGCCATGCGCCGATCCCTGCGATCCCCCACGGCCCCCATTAACAGCTGTCAGTGTTTAATGCACTTTAGTTCAGACACAAAACCACGCCTACGGGGTGCTCCAGCTCCTAGGAAGCTCAGGGCGCAGGCTCGGGAGCTTGGGATCACCGATCGCTCTCCTATAGACATCACCCAAACAAATCCTCCAGGATGATGCAGGAGAGGCCAGGCTGATGCTGCTGCCTGAGCCACCAAACCCAGCTCTGCCCTCCTCCCGTTCCCCAATTTTCAGGAGAGGACTCCATCAGACTCACCACAGCATCAGCAACAGCATCTCAGACCCAAGCAAAGCTGACTGCTCCCAAATGCTGGTATCCATCTTTGCCAGCAAGCAAGTCCAGCTGTGTGCCCTCTTACACAACCAGCATTTTTGCAGCCTGGCTCTTGCTTTCCTTTCCCTCACACATTTCAACACCATGGTTCAGATAAGATGATGTGCAAGCCCCTTGCATTTTTTAAAGGATAACAACACCCCAAGTAGGTGTCTTTAGCAGCAAGAGCTAAAAAGTTAAGACTCTACATGTCAAACTGCAACTCAAAGTTGGCTTTAGTTCTGACATGAACAGCGTGGAAGCCTCATATTTATTAAAAACAGATGAAACAAGTCCCAATTCTTTTTGAATAGCAGAACTACTGAAGAGACCTGGTGGAGTTTAGCACAGTGGGAGGTTTAGTTGTCTATCACCACACGTTTAAACACTTGAGGTCTCTGCAATAAATGTTGAATTGAATTCACCATCAAAAGACAAAATCCATGTTCTATCTGCCAAAACCTTTAGCAGCCTAAACAGAAAATGTCACAATTGATTTTCAGCAAGGGTATAGAAATAAAAACCAACATTTTCAAGTCTTTAGGGGATAGATAGATAGACAGATAAACAGCCTGACAGACAGATGAATTTATTGCTACAGGTAATTTTTTTACTTCTCCTAAGCAAAAATCAGGCTTCAAATGGCTTGTTACAGCTAAACAGATTAAGGAAAAAAAAAACAATTAATGAGTAATTTTATTGTTAAATTCTCTGGTCTGTCACAACCATCGGCCTAGCGGTATAAAGCAAGCAGATTTTTTTTCTAAAACACTACTGTTTTATTTGCATTAAGGTTAAAGAGCTTCCTCTCTCCTTGACCGGTGTCAGATATAATAAAATAAAACCATTCGAAAGGAGGAAAAAAAAGAAACAACCCGCCCGGAGCTACTAAAAGTGCTGTTTTGGAGGCTCTTTTCCTCCCTCTCCACTTCTCTGACCAAGTCAGGAAGGACCTCTGGGCTCACTCCCAGCGCAGAGCTGCTGCTGGGGTATTTCTGCAGAGAGCTCCCGAAGCCCGTCCCCCCGCCCGGGCCAGCTCCAGCCCTCCTGGCCAGCAGATGCGCTTGCTGCGGGAGGAGGCAGGCCTGGTGCATTCGCAGATCCCCTCTTCTCCCTAAATTTAGGAGGCGTTTAAAACTCCTGATTTAAAGAGTGCGGTGAAATACAGAGCAAAGGAAACGCGAGCCAGTGTCTGTAAACTCTCCAGGCTGACTCCAAGCATTTACTGAACGCGCGGCGCTGGCGAGCGGCAGCGGCTGCTGAGCTGATAAGCTGTCTGCTCTGCCCACAGCCAGGCTCCCACGTTTGAAAGGACTGGGAAACAAGCAACTTCATAACACTGCTGGAAGGGAATCAATGCTAATATTAGAAAAACAAATCTGAATAATCAGGCTCTGCAAAATGCAGGCCTACTAAGCAGCAAGCTGGACCACTTTAAAAGCTACCACGTAACCTGTTCCCATACAGCCCTTTTGACATAAACAACTGACCTGCACCCAGCATCAGATTTTAGTTTCCCCCTTCTGTTTGCTACACTAAAAAGCCCAAATAAACAAACAAACAAAAACCTTAAAGCAACTGCCCCTACTTGAAATGGTAAAACATCTGTGAGAACGGGCCACCAGAGCGGGGAAATAATTAGCTGATGATTTGTTTCTTTAGGACTAAACCCACTTTAACAGGGTCAACAGGAGTAATGGTAGAGAGAGGTCAAGACAGCTCCACTTCACACCAGCACGGCCCGGGTTGCAGGCAGGAGTTTTCAGCTGCCCCTATCCCAAAGAGCATGTGACAGCCCCACTCATGCAGGAGAAACAAACCAGCCCTGGTGATTTACAAACTCCTTTCAAGATGTTTTCAAACCCTTTTGCACTTCTACTTGTGTGAGTAGCCAGAGAAAAGAAACTTTGCAGGTGCTGACTTCCATGAAGGGAGATGAAACTGGCCCAGCCTGGCATCCTCATCCTCCCTCCTCACCCATTAGTGACCAGGACACACAGCACCCTCTGCTCGCACACAGTTATGGCTCACCTCCTGCTACAGAGGACCCTTGGAAGTGAGCAAATGCTTCACCATTACCATTTACCTCTTTCTTCCAGTTCATGAGTACCCTAAGGAAGAAATTCAGACTTCGTCTAATCAGATACAACTCCAAAAGGAGATAAAGATCTTATTTCACTTCAGTATTTGGCCTTGAACTTTTATTTTGACTACGCTGTCTTCCAACACGGCACCCAACCTTACCACCACTGAGACTCCTGCTGTCCCACTGAAATTAGCCTTTTTCTCAGCTGCTCCCCAGCTCTGCCACGCCATATGCTGCTGTTTCCATCATCTACACTCCAAAAGCTTGCACACTTCCCTGTTTGTGGGCTCCTCACGCCACACTCTGGAAGAGGTTTCAGCATTTCCTCCAGATCAACATCACTATGTTCTCTCCTGCTGAAACCACCCTAATAACTCCCATTCTCTCATCTGCAGAGGCAAATGGTTCTCCAAGACAGGCCTAATGCCTCCCTAATCTGTCACATGCTGCTCCTCCAATGAGTGGCCCAAATTGGTCTTTTTGTAGAGCCTCATATCTAATTTGCAGTCCACTATCTCTTTATCTTTTTCAGCCTTATGGCTTTTACAGCTTCTGCTCCCATGTTCGTCTGCGTTTCAGATTGTATTTCTTTGGATGCATTAGCCTGGATGTTTTCCAAGATGCTCTTTTTTATTTCCTGCTCTCGGTTATATTTTTTTTCCTTAGCAGCACTACTTTGCACAGCCATTTTCAGTCGACTTTGCTGTATGACTCACTTTATTGTCTCCTGCAGATTTCATTAGTGCAGTTCTCCAACTCATTATGGGGTAGGACTGAATTTCATGCATTGTTCAAGCTTTCCACAAAACATCTTCTTGCAAGTTAGCACCCTCCTTGCTGTTCACTTTGGCAGTCGTGGAACTGCTCCTCAAGAGGAAAGATCTTGGGGTAAGAGAATCTGCCTAAACAGAGCAAGTTTCCTGAAGTGCTACGAGGAAAATGCTAACAGAGAATCCGGGTGTGTTATCACCATCAGCTCCTGGAAGACTTTGGTTTTTCCCATGACCTGTTTCGTTAGGTATTTGAAGGTAACTCCTTGCCAGGAACAGATGGTGTTCAAGCAGACAACTGGCAAAGGATCCAGAAGAGTGCACTGAGATGGTGGTGTGTGAAAGTCTGGCCCATTATCCAAAACAACGGTATGAATACAACAGGAGCTGCCAAAAGGCATTGTTTTGGAAAGAAATTGTAGTAAGTAGGACAAAAAAACCCTGTAGGTGACGAAATCTAAGAAACTTTCTGATACAAGAATGGTGCCTTGGCTATTAGCTCAATTTTTGAATTTGTATCAAACAGTCTACAGATGGTTGGAAGTGAGTAATGCTTTGACACGTGCCCGGATAAAAGAATATGATAATGATCTTCCACAGATGTGATGGCACAATTAAAACAGCGGACAAGAGAAGCACTTTCTGAGAAACACTTAAAACCAAACAAATCTTTTAGCTCCACCAACTGCCTTCAAGTGACTGAATAAATTTCCTCCCCATTTTTACTCCAATATTACCTTACTTCAGACCAAAAAAAGGTAACATAGGAGACCTTCAAAAGAATTATAGTATACATTATGTATGTGTTTCAGATAATCCCCGCTAACTCCAAAAACATTTCATTTTCAGAAATTGCATACTCCCCCAGCATAAATATTTCTAATGATGCAGAATAGAACCAGAAGGGATCCATCTCCTTTCTAATGCTAAATACTGCACAAGTAACTACCATCTTTGTAATCCTAATGCTGCATCAACACAATTTCCAAAATAGAATACAAAATTGAGAATAAATTGTTAGGAGATTACTCTTCAAGAAAACTATTGCCAGTAAGCTCCTAATAAGACCTGTCACTTTGACCTTCATGCATATTTTTTAACACCTTCACTTGCTGCAATGTATGTGTGAGTCTAAGTGCAATGAAGAGCCCATTTAGGGAGCAGTCCCTTGTGCATTATGCCTCAGCAAGCCACAACCTTGAAATACCCATGGAACCATTTAAAATATTTACAGCCCCCAAGGTCAAGCTCTGGAGAGCCTGGACAGAAATCTATCACACTCTGAGAAATGGAAACATTTCTGCCAAACCTCCCTCCCTGAAAAAAGTATGGTTAACAACAATGTCAAAGAATTGTTTTAAGCAAACCCTGCAGATACAAGAAAACTCACATATTTTTTCTCATAACTCCCCTCTCAGCAACACACAGGTAACATTAATCTTTAGAATGCCCCCTATAAAATTTAGAAGGAAGGGGTCCTAACCACAGGATTTCATGCCTTTATTTTGAATGACTGTCTTTCTGGGGAGAGGGGGATGCTGCAGGTGGGAAGCCAGAGGCAGGATTACAATTCCAAGTGCCAAACACCGCAGCAGAAAAGCCCCATAAAGCTGTTTACCAAAGACTGCCCTGGTACACTATTACTCATCAGGGGGCAGCAGGGCCAGAGCAGCTGCTGCATTTCAGGTTGTGATGTAACTCACTGTCTTGTTGCAGAAGCTCCACTGAATGCCCTGAGGTGTCATCGCCCGTTCATGCCAGCTCCATATTTCTCTCATATCAGTACATGTATCTACCATTTAATGGACATATAGGCAACTCCACACTTTGCAACATCACAATCCATTTAGTATTCACTTTTTGCCCCTTAAGCATCCCTCCCTGCACATCATCTGTAAATGATTTTGATTAGGACATCTTAAGTACAGCCAAATGATTTTGATTACGATATGATGTTCTCATAATTGAGCAATTCAGGGAAAGTTCTAGTTTTATGTAGGCACCATTTTGAAAGAAGTTGTTCACTCTGTTCCTCCCACTTAAACAGCAAGTTGATCCTTCTCATCCTAACCAGCAACTGAAGGCTATGGAAGAGCTACAAAACCCACAAAATGATCCTTGCATAACCATTAACTAAACGTTTGCTGCGATCAAGGCAATAATTAAAAGCCATTAAAAACAAGCCACAGGCTGACCCAGCATCAGTCTCAACCCTTTCAGGCAATGAGAACTGTCACTAGAAGTGACAACTTTCTGGCTCATCAGGACACTGGCAAAAAAAAGGCCCCGAGAAATCTTGTAATTTTTTTAACAAGATCGTAGTCTATCTCACAAGTGAGGTTTTCCACTGCCAGATGGTCGATAGGAATGCTAATGCAAAGAGTTGAAGCTGAAATAAATCTGCCACTTTTAATCAATCACAGACAACCGTGTCATCAATAAAGGATTCGTGTTATGACAAACTCCCTTTGGTTCTCTACAAGCAAAGTTGATAAAATGCATCACACCTATGTATTCATTACCAATATTGGGCAACTTTAACATAGGTGTTTTTGAGAGTTAAAGGTTATTTTTGAGGTTATTCTTTCCCTAGCAATGCGGTGATTTTGGATTCATCCTGAAAAAAACAACAGTTACTAAATGTTAGAAGATATTTAGAGAGTAAATCAGTTGTGGGGAAGGGGGGGAACCAAAAAAAACAAACCCAAACCAAACCCCACACCACTAAAAGCTCAGAAAGTCCTATTAATTTATAGAATCATAAAACAACTTGGGTTGGAAGTGACCTTTAAAGGTCACCTAGTCTAACCCCCAAAAATCAGCTACTACCTAAAAGAAATTCACTCCTATTTCCAAGTCTATGCCCACACACACAGCGTGCACTCTCCACTGTGTGGAAAAGATAATTATGAAAGGATAACTACACAATATCCTGACACTCCATCCATCTCTCTTTCACTCCACTCCAAACCCTCCAAACATCTGGTGACCACAAAAAACCACAGAGGCAGAAGTCACCAAGATAAAGTTCCTTTGTGAAAACTGGAAGTAGGAAGAGGAGATTCAAAAGAGTTCCCCCATCAAAGGGGAAGGAATCAACCACATCCCACACAGCCATCAGCTGTAGAACTGGAGTTCTTGCTTCAGGAAAGGAAGGGAATGACCAAGGAAAAAAAGATGGCAACCAGAAGAAAATTAGACTTTGCTACTTCACTGCTCACTGGTTGCTTTACAAATATATTTTTAACAGAGACTTCCAAATTCAGCCTCAGTACGAATCGTGTCTTTTTGCTTTCACTGACAATTGTCCATCAGTGTTTCAAAATGTAATTGCAAAACCAAGACTGTACGATTAGGTGAAGGAAATCTAATATTTTCCCAGATTAGAGGCAATATGGGATTCAGTTGCTTGAAAGAAAAAATAATAAATGACCAAAGTTACTACAGTACAAGAGCAAACAAGTAATTTCAAATCCATTTACAGAGACACAGGAAATTATAATTAGCCCAAACTTCATAACTTCTCTATCAGTACAGCAATAAATACATCACTAAAGAAGCTTCTCCCTCCTCACCCAATTATAAACTCACAGTATCTAGAAAACAAAGACCATAAGTCAACACAAAAAATTTTCAAGGTGGATTTGCAGCTCTCACTGGGAAAAATCTGGCCGACACAGACACTCCCTCGCCTTCCCTTCATCAGCCAACTGAGGATGACATCTTTGCAATATCGAGCAGCAGAAATGAAGCGGTCACATCTTGCTTGGGTTTCTTGGTTTTTTTTACATCCCCATCCAAGAGTAACTGTGCTGGACAGGATCACTGGAACAGCATGATCATCCTTCAGTATAATTTTGAAGGAATATCGAACTGTGTCCGCACACAGAGAACACTGTGGATCCACTTTAGGAAATAATGAATGCCAGGATGAGTATCCCGATATCTTCAAAATTTAAACCCAACAATTTTTATTCCAGTAATAATACTGTGAAAGATAATATGTTAGAGTTATTATAGACTGCTGCAGCATCATAGATTAGTTTCACAGTATTGATTCTCAGGAGACCAAAACGGCAGATACGTGAATGTTCCCTACAGTTTAATCAGTGAGCCCCTTTCAGTGTTTCTGAATTATTTTTTCCATTCTCCTATTTCATTTTTTTTTTGTGCCTTTGAAGTTCTAAGGAAAAGAAAAACACAGCTATTTTCTCCTCTTCATGCAAAATGAAAGGTTCTTTTTCTAGATTTTGAGAGAACTGCAGTCAAAACTGTGCTTAGGAGCCTAAGTTAGACAGAAAGACAATAAATCACATTGAGATATTCTTGGTAAGAGCTGAAGAAAGATCGTTAAACCCAAGGGTGATGCCCCATCCTAAAAAGTCTCACAAAATAAGAAAGGAAAATATTTGCATCAATAGAATAGACATCATCCACAGTAACTTATCTGAGAAAGCTGTAGCATAAATTGGCAAAAATTCAGATGTTAAGTAGACTGTTTCACTATTTCATCCCAAAAGCACGCACAATGCCTGAGTACATCCATTCAAAGACGTGCCTTTTTAGGGACAGAGCCTCACCATTTTGTGTGGTGCCTGTATACACACCAAAATACACCATATACACACCAAAATACACCAAAATACACACTGCTCAGGTGTGAGAGCGTGAACCAAAGTCCACCAAGGTCAGTGGGACAAAATCCAGGCCTAGGTAAGTACAGAAAATCTTCAGGTGATCCATTAACAGAAGATTTGTGAGATTGGAATCACTTACCTAAAGCATTCCTTATCTCATCTTAATGACATTTTTAAAGCAGCTACATCTAAATTCCTCTTCAAAAATTCTCTTGAATATCAGTGCTTCTGCAGCTCCTGGCTTCGACCCTTTGGTTATGGTGGTAAATTGAGAGTGTTTAAATCATTTCAAATTTACCCTATTAAGTGAATTTAAACTGGAGGCTGGCCAGATATCTCTGGAGCAGTGATGTGGAGCAGAGTGCACAGGCAAGAGGAGCTCTGCTGTTCAGAGTGCTTTAGGAAAAGATAAGTCTTCCAATAAAAGCCTGAAAATCTTCATCAACTTTTAAAATTACTTGGAAGTAGAGCCTGAAACGGGTCGCCTCTGCTCCATTATGCCTCCCAAAGCATATGCCAACACCCTGCCCAGCAAAGGCAACAGCAGCACAAACATCAGCTCTTGAAACTGTGGTCTGTAGAGAGGTAGGGTATTAAAGGTCTTGATTACTGTGCTAGAAAAAGCCTTAGGTATTTCATTTGCTTTAAAATGGGTTTTAAAATGAAATCAGCAGATACTGAAATTGAAAAGAGAGGGAAAGTAATTTAGACAAAAATGCATCTGTTCCTGTGGTTGGCCTCTCACAAACACTCTGCAAAAACCATCTGAAGTCTGGACTTCCCCCAGTTGCAAATCCTATCAGCAAATGCTGAACCATAAATTTGAGTTTTCTAGTGTCTGGACTTCACCAAAAAGTTAATATAATGCTGTGCTTAATACCTGTGAGCTACTGAAGTAGCAACAAAATAATGAATATATACTATACTGCAAGCTCACTCAATGCCTTGGATCTCAGGATTTCCTACTGCTTCATAATTTAAGACTTCCTTAAGCTTTAAGGAGTAATTTTAAATTGTTACCCAAAGCTAACAGAAAACTACAGCCTAGTAATCATCGGATCTCAGAAATGTTGTCAATTCTCCCCATGAGATAGAAATAAATGCATGAAACCTGCATTTTCCTCCAACAGCTATCTGAAGAAATGTTTCTGTAAAACTTGTGTATGTGTGTGTGTATATATATGAACGTATAAGAATATATATATATATATAATTTTTAAAAAAGCCGGACTCTGAGGATTACTATGTTGAAAGGCAAACTTTCAATGTGATGCAATTACATTCGTATTTTCTGCTGCTGAACAGCGTAAGAGTTATTTATCCACTCACGGATAAAACACAGGAAGCACCTGAAAAATGTTGGCTCAGTAAACCCAGCAAATCTTCCAAACGAGTTTGGGCAAATGAATCCCGGAGTCGGGTTTCCCATCCATCACGTCAAGAGTGGTGGGTTGTTTTTCCAAGGATGGCCAGCCTGACCTGCAGCCAGGGCTGCATTGTTGGTGCCAGCGGGGGAAGGCTCCGGAGCAGGAGCAGGCTGCTGCTTCCTGAGAAATCACTCCTGAACACAATGGGGCTCTGGGAGACAATAGTGTCTACGGCTCCTTTTGATGTTTGGAGTTTTTCTAATCTCTTCAGGTTAGATTAAGAGAGAGGCAGCCAGGGTCGGCAAAGGTCAGCGAGATGAGGTTTATTTTTACAGAAATCTTTCCCTTCCATCCAAGACCTCTCGAGCTACTCAGTCATTTGCTATGAAGTTATTTTGCATTATACAGAATTTATGATTCCTTATGGCTTACACACACCACACTCTACATTCGACTCAGTTCGCTGGTTGTAGAAATGTCCAAACCTCAGTGGCTTTAAATCCTTAATTAGCCCTTTCTTTGTCTTTCTGCCTTTAATGGCTTTCCCACCCCCTCCCCCCCTTTTTTTTTAATAGAACAGAAGTAACTATTGTCATCTCATGCTTTTAGATTTGCTGAATTGGTACGGCATTAGGTTTATTTTCATGAAATGTATGACACAGTCTGAGCCATACGAGATCAATGTACGAAATCCGGTTAAATCAAATCCTTTCATTACCCCAATGCTTTGCTCTTGAAAAGGAACAAGACTATTTCAAGAAATAACAGGAAAATGAAAATAAGAATGGATAAATGTATCTCTATTCCTACAGGGATTTATGGAAATTTAAGGTATATATACTTTGGACTTTTCCCATGATGAGACTAAAGCTTTCTCAGCAAGCTTCTCTCTTGTACTTCTGGAGTATTTATGTTCTGACTTGAAAAATAAGTTACATGTAATCTGATAGTAAGGCCCAATAATTTTTTATATTCCAGGTTTCCCCAAGGTCGAAATCACATTTGGACTGTACCAGGGTGTAGGCAAAGAAAGCTCTTAACTCACCACTGCCTTCAGATGATTTTAGAGGTGGGGCATCAAATGAACATGTTGGCAAACAGTAATTTTTTTGCACTGCCACATCACTGAGAGCCATTGATGATCCTAATCTCCTGGACACTGTCCAGAGGTGGAGAAGAAAGCTCAGAAGGTTCAGCCTGACATGGGAACACCCAGAGAAAGCCCACGGTAGGCACCATCAGTGATACGAGCAACCCAAGCTGCTCCCCCACCCACCTTGCTGCACAAACAATCCACACAAAGGAGTTCACCTTTCTGCTGCTCTGTTCCCATCAATTTTCTCTGTAATATTTCAATAGGTATGAATAAAGTGCAAACATGTCTAAGACATGCTGTTATTTGCATATCAAATTTTAAGCCAGTACTGCTTGCATACAGTTTATCAGGCAGGAAAAAGAACAAGCTTCTAAACCACCTTCAATTAAGTAGCACCTCCAGGCACAGAATTAACCCTTACACTGACTTACTAAAGCCCAGACTGGACGGTCCTACCTCTGCCTCCAGGAATAAAGCAGTAGGTGACACTGCCTTGTAATAACCTGCTGCAATGTTTTAAACTACCCTGATTCCTGTCTTGCTTCTCTTCATCTAATAATTTGATTCATTGTTGACTTTCATCTCCGTTATTAATTCATCAGGTGACTGATTGATTCAACTACAGCTTTAATCTGATGATTATTTCACTCAACTTCAGCAACAGCTTTACTTAGGATTCCAAATTATTTTGTTTCTTTATTGCTCCATGATAAAATCCATGCAGAAGTGTGCAAAGCCATTTTTCTCTTAAAACTACTATGTTACCCCTGTAGACAGGCAAAGATAACCTTACAAAATAAATATGCCAGCCACTTCATTCCACTTCCAAATTTGTATGCCTGTCCTTCATACTTCAGATTAAATATCTCAAACCACTCAGATTAAATACGCTGATAACTTCTTAAAAGAACACTATGCTGTAACAGCATATATTTCTTTCACATAAATACCACATCTAAAACCATTTCAGAATAAAGAGGTGACAGACTACTGAATACGTCTGACACTTCTATTCCACATGTGGCCTGAGAGCGCTCTTGATGTCCAACATCTTCCATGCTCCAATTCAGCAGGAAGGGTACACTCAACTCTGAGTATAAATAAAGATTTAGAATCTATTGCACCATGTCATGCTGTGGGCTGTTACAGCCTCGCTGCATCCTTTCAATTGCCTGTGTTTTGACAGCTGCTTAGCCAAGAAATGCCTGGGAAGGGTGCTCAGGGACAGAGGTTCCCCACTGCAGATGGACAGCAGGTCCTGAGGTCCACACATGCTGTACTCTACTCTGTGCCTTCCCATCTGACCTCTGTGGCAGCACAAGAGTCCTGCTCATGTGCAAGACATGGGGGGAGACCACAATATATGTAAAAGTTGGTGGTTTCTCTCCATCATACTTCGTAGGTCACAAGGAAGAGGCCTGTATGAGAGAAGAGAAAGAGATGAGCTGCTCTAGAGCAGGTCAGGAAGTGTCCTCGGTTCTGAATACCCCAAACAGAGCAATGGGTTTGTTCAGTCTGTGGTCTTGCTGCACCGGGGGAAAGGGAAAATGCTGGACAGAGATTTCTGGCTCACAATAAATTGGAAATTCAACAACAGAAGAAAAAGTTAAATTTGCTGCATGTATCTTCCAAGACCACATGTAGAAGTTATCTCAGAATGCTTCATCCTATATTTAGCAACAACTGCAGCAAGGTAAAATTGAACTCAGCGAGTGCACCAGCAGCATCACTGGGTAATGGAACAGCACTTACATTAATGACTAAGTTACAGCACACTGGCTGATTTAAAACTAATTATGTGGATGCTGTCAAATATTACGTGAGCAAATAGTACTTCAAGTTTTGCAACAAACTGCTGCAACTTTCCAACCCTTTACCCAGCCATGGTGAAAGAACTGCACTCCTAACCACAGAATGGCTGCCAGCCATCCCATCTGGAAATGCCTGCACACAGCAAGGAACAAGAAGCTTCGTGTGACTGCTCCCCTAGCTTGGGTATTGGTCTTGGTAAAATAATGTAGGCCACATTGCAGTGAGGGAAAGCTAACTTTTTGTTTGGTTGGCTCCTTTCCCTTCAACATTTTACAAATACTCACTGAAGACTCAACTTCATCGACACATCTAAAACACATCAGACATACACTTCCCGCGGTTTAAACCGGAAAAATGAGCAGACACACACTGTAAAGATCAACAAGCAGACCCTGCTGGAAAAAGGGTCAAAGAAAAATCAATTCAGAAACCAACCACTCTCCACCCATGAAAAATGAAGAAAAAAAAATCAGAAAAATCTGCAGACTGAGAACACGCATTCCACAGTGCTGAAGCCCTCTCAGCCACAGGACGTGCACCTCCAGGGTTTGATAACAAGACACATAACACTTCCAATTTTTTTGTTTCTTCCCACTCTCCTCACCCCCACACCACACGTAACTATTTTTGCTAACACGCTATAAAGTTCAAGAGACTGCACATACATATTTATATTGTCTCCCATTAGGCCCACTGAGCGTAATTTGGAAGAAAAAAGCTCGCAGAGCCTTTTCTTGTAACCAACCTGAAAATGAGAACATAGATAAACAAGGCGCTCACAATCCAACTGTCACACAAAATTATCTTCTGGGCTGAAATTGCTCCTATTTGGTTTTAAAATGCAAGGAGAAATTACTTCAGACAGTCACCAAAAACCCCTCCGCATTTTTGTGCTGCCCAGCCGCCCTCCCCCAGAATCCGACACGGAGATGATTTTCTTGAGTGGGAGGCAGAAAAGCAATATCCAATTTATATTAAACAAACAAAAAGGCTGCTGTAAAAATAAGGAGATTTGCCCTGGGTCTGGGCCACAAGGTCGAGCCGGATCAATGCCTTTTTTAGTTTTAAATTGAAGGCATTCTATTAATTTGGGGTAAATGGAACCGAGCACTGGATTCGGCAGATTCTTGCTATTGCTGAAACACTCTCACAAGTCTGGATGTGTCCTTACCCAATCTTGAAGGGTTTATATATGTATATTTCTCAAAGGTTCTCATAAGTCCCAGTAAATGACAGCTCAGGAACACTCCTCTGCAGTCCCAGCAGACAATGCTCCCTTATCCTTACACTAAACCACATTCTGACAGCATTAGAAGTCTGTACTATAAAATTTGAAAGCTCTTAATGAATGATGTACAACAAGGGATGATTTGCAGCATCACTGAACTTAAATAAATTGGTATAGGTCACATCAAGGAGGCTTCTTTACATTATTTCCCCTATCACTAAGCTATTTTTTCTCCAAGCGTATTTTACAGAGTGAGGATAGACGTGGGTTAATTGTCATACTGAAATTCTGGCATTTTTTTCCAGTATTCAGAAACTAATGAATCCCAAACTGGGATTTTTAACAAGAATACTCATTTTACTAATACAACAGGCTAGAAAATCTTTTAAGTTAGTTTCTCTTGACTCACTGGCAGAACAGGCATGAAAGGGGAAATGATTCACCTCCTACAAAAGGAAGGAAAGAACTAAGGGATGAAGGAATGAGTTTCTTGGTAACCTCACCCTAAGAAACATGACAAAAAGTTCAGAGATGCTGGAATGAGCAGGGAATGACTGTCAGCAGCAGCTCCTGCAGCAGGCTGGGGACACAAGCCGTGCCAGGCAATGGCTGGGTGGGAGCTCCCTTCCCAATGGTGCAGAGCACAGCCCGTAAAACACTATCTACATATGTTTCAGAGTTTAATGCAGCTGTATTTTGAGATGTATTGAGCCTGACAGATGTGAAATAAAAATGCTATTGTATCAGGGGAATTGATCTTCAAAATAGTCTGAGTAATCAGAATAAACATCAGTTCCTGACAAACACCTGACAGCTTCTGTAAGGACAGGCTTGGGGAGAGTTTGGGGAGTTTTTGCTTTGTTGAGGTATATTTTGGTTTTGTTTTGGGGATTTTTTTTTTTAAGAAAAAATTATTCTTTCCCCACCTTTCTGTCCTAGCTCAGTGTAAAGAGAAGTGAATTTGGGGGTAAAGTAATAACCTGCTGCATTGCTGCCTGGACCCCAAGCTGGTTCCTGCCTCCCCAGTCTCCCAGTGGCATTTGCTTAACCCTGCATGCTCTCAGAGAGTGGTGTTACATGCAGAAGATGATGCCTTTTGCCTCCTGTGTCCTCACTGACTGAAGAAAGAAAGACTGCTGGCCATCACATTTCAGCGTTCAGACGTTAAAACCACACGCGCTCCTTTTAAAACAAGTTGGGTCAGATCCCTTTCTGTCCCATTCTTGCCTCTGCTTTATCTCTTTATTACAAAAGGCTGCTTAGCTCACAGGAACAGCAGTAACCCGCAGCGTTAGCCAGGTTACAACACTCCAGGCTTTAGCAGATCCACTCCTCAAATCAACTGTGAAGGAGCAAACGCAAGTGTCAGCTCCTTTCAAGGTCATTCAGGAGGCTCTCCCCCGAAGAGCTAACTTTAATAAGGAGATGCATGACTTAAAAGGCAGAACCTTGGAAGCCTTGACTTCATTTTTTTTTTCCTTGGCTTAGCTTTTTGTAAATAAAATACTAAACATAATCGGTATAAGCTTGTCCCTCTAAAAGTTACAAGATTGGAAAATACTGGTAAGATTTATTTAAAGTGGAGGTACTTATCAAATGTCACCGTTTTCCTGTTCAAAATGAGTAATCATTTTGATTAACCTTCGATTTAAATGATTATATACCACAGCAAAGCACAAACACACATAAAATTACACTCCGAAGAAACTCTCAAAGCTCAGATCACATAAGAAAACAGTTATGTCCAAGTGGTTAGAGAATTTATTCACCATGTACACAATATTCAAACCAAAAGCTGACTCCACACGCTCCCACCATGTGTACATGCAGACCCAGGAATCACAGTCTGAATCCTGCAGCCAACATGAGACTGCTTCCAGATGAAACACCAAAAATACCAAATAATAACAAATAACTAAGCTATAGAATAAACTCCTAACTACCATCTCAGCAAAGACTCCCAGTATCTTCTGTAAGGAATTTTATTCCAGGTGGGAAATCAGCGTTATGCCTTTAGTCACAAAGAAAAAGAAGGATTAAAGCAGCAAAAGAAAAGAAATAAAATTTAATATCTCATTTTGAGTAAATATACATGAATTCCAAACCCTGTAACAGAATTCAAAGCAGAGAGAGGAAAACAGGGTATCAAAAGTAAATTAGACAAAGAGCTGAAGGCAATCCTGAAAAATAAAAATATACAGTGGAAAATTAAAGCACATTAAGATCTCATCTGAAAGGGCCCATCTGTAGAGAGAATGACCACCAGAGCCAGCATGGAAAAGACTCTCAAAAGCTTCATATCCATCCAACATAGGGATCTGTCCCTCTTCAGGTGCTCTCCTTCACCACTAATTGCCAACCTGCAGGACTGGCTGCAGACACCCACCAGCCCACCAGACTACACTGCACCACTTGCAGACAAGGAAATTTTAAGACACCCATCCCAAACTTTTAAACTGTTACTGCAATGCCATTTTTCTTACAAAAGAAGGTTCTGAGCCAACAACTCTCTTCTTGACACAGTGAATCAAAAGTGCTCTAACCTTTATAATCATATGATTTAACTAATACAGAGGTTTTAAGATGTTCAAGAATCCCTTAGATTATTCAAGACGAGCTTTGTTTCATGCTGTTTTGGATTGGCCTAATCATTTGGGAAGCATGATCTGATGCTCCTCTCCTTCACAAATACCAGTCTCACAATGTAGAACTAAAAATACTGTACATTGAAAAACACGTTTCCTTTGCTTTTATAAAAATCAGTGACAAGCCATGCCCAATGTAGTACAAGCATTCATAGAGTCATGGAATCATAGGATAGTTTGGCTTGGAAGAGGCTTTCAAAGGTCACCTAGTCCAGCCCAAGGGACATCTTTCACTAGACCAGGCTGTTCAAAGCCCCATCCAACCTGGCCTTGAACACTTCCAGGGATGGGGCATCCACAGCTTCTCTGGGCAACATTCAGACTGGCAGCAGAGTTTGGAGCACCCAGACTCACGGAGCAATAACCCCATCCTGGACACCAGAAAGGGCCAGCTATAAACAAGGGGGGAAGCTGGGGGAGCCAGCTCTCATTGTTTCCCCAGGCTCCCTTGGCAGCGTGGCATGCAGGCTCCTCCAAAGCACCAAAATTAGGCTTCTGCCCGTATCTTTCTCTCCAGAGAAATATGATTCCAATTAGAGACAAGAAAGCACCAAGCAATTTATCAGGGTAAACAAGACGTCGCATGCTAGGCTACAGAAAATCATGGCATACATTCTCCATAATAAAGGGGATTTTTCTGGAGTTGTGACGCACATTGAAAAGCTAACAAAAATGTAGTTAGAGCAGGTGCTAACTGAAAATGTGCATCCTGGAGCAGGAACTTGAGCACCAGAACAAGTCCCTGGTACTGAAAGGGCACAATTCCCAATACCCTAATCCCATGGCTCTAAAGCACAGGTGGAGCCATGCACCAAGCTGTACTGGCAGCATGGTTAGTCAGCAAATACAAGTGAGACAATGGAGAGAATTTGGAGGTGAATTTTCGAATCTAATCAGATCTGAGATCACTACCGAGGGTTTTGTTCATACTCATAGCAGGCATGATTTGGTTTGCAATTATATATTCATATGGTTCCATTCAGAACAACCTTGTTTCATTACAATGGATTCCACTGTGCTTCACAGTCCTGCTTCATTTCTTCCAAGGCAAATTCTTCAGGAGATTAACCTGACACATTTACTCCCCTGATAATAGATCCTGTCTTTTCTGATATCATTACCAATTTCAAGCACATAGCAAGAAATAGGCTTAAAATTTTTTAAAAGTAGTGACTTGAAAGCTTTCTTGTTCCCACATTTTCTTGGTACAACACATTTCACTTTACATGTAATGTTGTAAAATTCAGCTCAAGTAAATATAAAATAAATTATTAAGCTTCTAACCAAATACTTCCAGTCCTAAAAATCCTCTTTATTGAACTTGAAGTGCTCCAGCGCATGGCACAGCTCTAACTGGAGTTGAGATTTTAAGCAGCTGGAAGCAGCAATTGTTCTTTTCTTGGAGTTCAACATATCATTCTTATGTTTCATATGCACAGAAGACATTAGTGAAGATAAACTGTGCAACTGGTAATTGAAATTAGAGTTGCAACATCTATTCTGGCAACATCCACTGTGCCACATCTTCAACACACTGGGAATGAAAAGGCTTTTGCCTATGTAGCACCAGTTGTGACACTCACTGGAACAAAATCGCAATAAGAAATCGAATGAAATACATTTACACGACATAAAGTTTCCTAAAACTACTTACATCGTCATTACTTCTACCATCTTGACAGATAAAATAAGTAAACCCCCAGTATAATTCTGGGAGATGTGTCTGAGGAAAGCACAGCTTTTGCTAAAGCTCCAAAAGTTTACAGTAAAGAAACCTGTTCAAAATGTCAGTTCACTTCTGAAAATACCCATGTACATAATATCTACCCATCTAAAAAAGGAGAAACCTGCATGATCTTTGGATGAATTCTTTGAAAGTACCTTCCTCCCAAAATTGGAGAAATTACCAACCATTTCTGAGATTTCAAAATTAGGATTTTTTATAAAATAAGATGTAGATAAAACTATTTGTCTTTGAAATCTAAGTAACCATTAAGTGATTACAGTATCAACAAAGCTCTAATAAAAGTGCTACCCACTGAAAGACTATCCAGTTCAAGCATACTCCTGGGACCTGCCCAGCATTTCAGCTCTTTATAAATTTCTTCCAAATCAACAACTTTTTACAAGACTGTAAAATTTGCCTATCATTATCACATCAGGAAACAAAAGCTCTTCCGTATTTTAGCTGATTAACACTGTAACTGCTACTTTATGTGATATTAAAAAAGAGAAACCACCCAGAGACTGCACCCCGTCTGGTGGGGGTACCCATTTTTTTAGGGATAATCTGAAGTCCTCTGTGTGGAAATAACAGCACAGACTATTTTAGAGCGAGAGGCAATTAGAAAGATGGAAATGAAGATCAACTTCCTATTTCCAGAGTGCTTCAGACTGTACATGATGATGATTTCTAAGACACATGACAAACTTGGCTACATCATCTATCCAAATCTGGTGAGGTAAGTAAAATGACTTGCAAAAGGAAAGCAAGAAAGATATTTCTCTATATATATTAAAAAAAATTCCATTTTTATACCATTACAGGAGCACTGCTTTAATCACCAAGAATGAGTATTCATTTCCTATCCTGTAACTTGGTACTCCCTGTACTGGCACCTTCTAATTGGGATGAGGACTAAAGGAAAAGCTCTTTAAAATCTGACTACAACTCCAATGAACTAAAGGACTGGATCAAAGCTTGGTTATTCATGGTGCTGCTGCCCTCAGATGCAGCTTACTAAATATTTAAGATACATAAAGATAAACATGCAGGCCTGTAAATCACTACAAACCAAAACAATAGATGATCTTTAAGGTCCCTTCCAACCCAAACTATATGATCCGATTTCTGCAAATGCCTCCTGGAAAAAGACACATTATGTGCTTCATTCATTTTCTAATGAGCAATGTTCAGGAGTTTTATTATTATTAATTGCATATAAATTATCATGACTTTTGTATCCCTGGGAAAGTACTTAGCCATTCACCTCTCAGAGGAACAATGCTGAACAAAGGCAATGAAGGCAAGGCATATAAGAACAATGCAGAACACAGAAATTTATGCATGCCATTTAAAAGGCATGGCATTTAAAAAAATCAAAAGTATGTCATAAATCTTTAATTATAAGGAAAAAAAAAGCCCAACTAATGTTTGTCAAGTCCTTGATAATATTTAAGCAAGAGCACTGCCTACTTCAGGAGTGCAAAATCTTCTTAGCTCACTTATATGCATGTATCCTCAACCTCCTCTGAAGTGTTCTGCTGCAAAATTCATTGTATCCAAGATCTGCTAATCATCATCAGGAAACTCTGTTATGCATCTTAAGGACGTACTTTAGGCTCTCAAGAGGAAAAATAAACACGTTTTATTAGCTGCTTTTGGAAAATACTGATTTGTATTTATTTAGAAACCTTTTCAAGTTGCACCACTGTTAAATTAAATATTTATGTCATGATTTTCCAAGGAGTTTAACACCTGTTAAGATTTTTACGTGCCGACTTCAACAGGAGTTCCCAGGGCCCAACATTTCTGCAAACCTCAGAAGTGGCAAGGTTGGGATGTGGCGAAGCAGCTTGAGCGTGGATGTTACTGCAGAGCTCTGAAATGCAACCAGGATCCTGCCCAGCCCCTACTTCCCACCCAGCACTGCATTTCAGACAACTGAACTGGTCTCCTACTTTACTGGAAATACCAGAAATATGACTCATTAATACCCATTAACTGCAAATAAAGCATAAGCTAAATGCTGTTAAGTTAATCCTCAATGCATCTCCCCTGTCCTTTACTAGTGGGAAACCTAAGTGCAACTTACAGGGGAGCCTAAAATCCCCAGTGAGTCAACAGCTGGAGAGCAAAGCTTTTGAACTGAGAATGAGAAGCTGAATGAGGATGAAGCCAAAAATACAGAATAAAGAAGAAAAGATGTCTGATATACTGTAAAAAGCTGCATCTGGTGACAGTGGGGCCAGTGACTTCAGCATTTGGCTTCTCAGCCCAAGCTGAAGCCCGTGCCTCTGGCCTTGCTGTCAAATGAAGTTAAAATATGGGGTTAGGTTTTGCCATCCATATTTTGCTCAGCTTCTGAGAGATTTGCACTTACTATCCTTGCCAGAATCATGTTTTCAGGTATCCCATGTATCCTGTTCTTTCACAAACAGATGTTTTCTCACACCTTGTAGGTGGCTTCCCTCCTGCCCTCCCTGGTTCCTTACCCAGTTTCAACACAGGCCTAAATCTGAACAGCAGTGCAAAGACATCATTTTATATTTCAAAATTAAATACCAAGATTTCCTTGTGGCATTTGGGCCCATAATTCTGGCAGTAAATAAATAAATAGGCAGTAAATAAATAAATAAAATCTAAGTAAGAAATGACTATACATCAAAATGATTCAAATGATGATCCAACGTGACTTCATAAACTGAAGACAGATAAAACAGTTGAATATTGCATATTGGACACATCAATCTCCTTATACATTTTACAGCACACTACAAATCTGCCCAGCAAGTTGAGTATTTCACTCATTAAAACAGGAGCTTTCATCACACAATAAAACATTTTCAAATGCAGACCAGAAAACCGACAAGCATATTTACTGTAAAGCTTTGTATTTGTGTCGTCAATTAACAACAAAAGTTTGGAATAAAACTAAAATAAAAGCTAATCAAAGCAGCTAGCTGTCAAAACAGAAGGGAACTATAGTTTTCAAATCAAGCAAAAAGGCAAAGCTTTCAAACATTTAGTGTCGCGTCAGCTCATACAGACAACTTAAAGGAAGGACAGCAAATGTCAGGATTTTATAAAGAAAAGGTGTCCCTGACTGAAAGACTCACATTTATGAATTTCCATTGATTTTGGGGGTTTTTTGGCTTCAGGATGATTAACTCACACCAAAGCAGACCTCTGAAACGTCAACTATAAATAAGGTGTCACCATGACACTGCAGGCAAAATAAATAAAAACAGAGCCCCAACACTATTTTAGCCTCAAACAAATGTTTCAGTCCCTACATTGTCTGGCTCAGAAAGATACATAGACAGTCTCACAGACAGAGATATAAATGAACAATTGCAGTACCTTTTTCCCACACTGTTTACAGGGTTGGCTATATTCCTACTGGCAATAGATTTTCTTCTTGACAGCTTCTTGGTGTTGGTGCTGTCATCAGTGCTGTCATCCTCTTTCTTTGGTGTGTTACTTCCTTTGCTGTTCAGGTCCCTTAGCACATTATAATTAATTTTACTTGAGATTTTCTTCTGTTCTAACATCTTTTCAATTGCCTCTCCTGCTGTGCTGGCTTGAATTGGCTCCCGCTTCTTTGCAGATTTCTTTGGCTTAATTAAAATATAAAATTAGTGATGTAGATACAAACAAAGTTTCCATGAAGCAGAGGGGCAAGCTGGAGTGCAGCAGTCCTGGCTCAGGTGCTGCTGATGTGGGGGATGCAGGTGATGTGCCCAGGCTAAGCCAGTGCTCCATCTCCTGCCACTCAGTGGGATCAAAGGGTCTCTTTTCTCCAAGAGATGTGTTTGCCTTTTTGCCAAATGCCCAGAGAGTTTATCAGAAATTCTTTACTTAATAGAGAGAGAGAAGAAGGATGGGCCATTTTTCATTTATTAAAAAAAAGGGGGGAGTGAACTCCTGTTACAGGAATAGGGACCTCATGGCATCACCCAGCACAGAAATAAAGAATGTCCCCTGCTAAAACTGCCTTTAAAGTGAGAGTGAAGCTGGGTCACGACTCCCCAGAGCACTGAGAACTCTGTATTGGAACTGCGGCCGTGTTTTATATCGAGTCTGAACGCGGCGTGGGAAAGGCTCTGCCCAACTCCTCCACGCTGGAGAAGGGCTGAGGGCACGAGCAGCAGCTTCCCAAGCATGGGCTGGCGTCAGCACCAAGGGACAGGGAGCAGGAGGCTGCAGACACGGGAGCACTGCGGCAGCATCACCTGCAGCCGCCTTTCCCAGGCACAGGCTGCGCGCCCGGCTGGTGCCGTGCAGAGCCAGGCAACCAGGAATGACACCAGAGAACATTTCCAGCCATGTCCCATGCCTGGGTAGGTACGAAACAAAAAAAAAAAACCACAACCCCAGAACCTCTGTTTCTCATTTGGCATTTTCCTATTCAAAGGAAGGTTTTAACACCAAGCTCTGCAGGAGATTTATTTTTTAATGGATAATAGCCCCTCTGTTTACCTACATGGGTCAAGTGCTACCTTGAAATTGGAAAGCACCATATTAATCAAGTTCTACTCGAGCTGTCAGAAACAATAAAGGGTTAGAGAAAAACTCCTGTGTTGTCCGAACAAAAAAGTGGGTGTTCGGGCTACTTGGCGGTGCCAACGAGTTATACAATTTTGAAAATTGCTGGTAGACTGCCACGTCTGCATAAGTGCAGGATGAATGAGAAACTCTGAAGTATAAAACAGTGTTTCATTGTCTGGTTTTGTTTTTATTGTTGAAATACCTAGGGGAAGCAGGAAACTCTGCCTTTCACATTAGTCGGAAAAAAAGATAGAGGATACACATACTAAAAACTAACATGGATTTTAGTTGCATGTGGAAGATTTGACTTGTCACTTGCTCAATTACACAAAATACTAATGCTGTAAATCGTGAATATACGGCCAATTAGGCTGCTTTAAACTGCTAAACATGGAGACAGGACATGCCATTTGTTAACATAACTGTCGCATTCTTTATGAAAGGTAGAACAAAATACCCCTTCAAGTGACTGTAACAAGGATCTGTTCAGTTCTTCATAAAGAAATCATTATTGCAAGAGCAAAGAAAGTTATGGCAAGTACAAACAAATTCCCCATGCACACGTTAAAAAAAAAAATCAGACATGTCTTAAAACCTGTATTTTAATAAGCAAGCAATTAGAACAGCAATCATAAATGCAAAGAGCTAGCTCCGACTTTGACATGCACAGAATTTTCTCATAATAGCAATTTAAAATAAAAGTTTGGGCAAGAAAGTGTTCTACTCACCACCTAAAAAACTACAGCCTTGCAATTCAGTAACAGCTAGATGTACTGTAGCTTTTGCTCCTTTAGTGGTGACCTGTACCATTATGCCCATACACCTACATGGAGCTGATCAGTAAATGTAATGAATTTCCAGGACATTTTCACACAGACACAAGACACAATTTCATACCTTGTGTTCCTTATAAATCCCAAGTTCTTTCTCTTTTGCTATTCTTGCTTCTTTTTCTGAAAGATGACAAAAGGGTAACCAGCATGAAGATTACACAAGACTGCATATTTCAGCAACACCAGCCAAAAGGCAAATTTCAGTCCTACATACTTACCTTTTTGTTCCTTCAAATAATCTGCATTTTCTTTCATCCACAACTCTGCTTTTATCTGAGCTTCAGCTTCATTAAGTATATACTGAAAGAGAAAACAAATTTATCTACTGTCAGAAATCAAATTGAAAACCACAGAGCAAAACTGAACTGAAAAACCACTGGCAAGGTCAATCCACATCCCATTTTTAAAAATACATTAAAATAAAAGAAAACATGATTGATATAAGACAATCAGAGAGCATTTCTAGTAACATCTGAAGCTAGCACAAGCAACAGCCTGTTTTCAAAAAACAATGCTTGGTTTCCAAACTATGATGGAGTGACCAAAAACCATCAGCACTCATTATACATGGTCTGTTAATTAAACAAAAAAGATCCTGGGCTTATGATCTTTTTCAGATGATAGAAGAGGTTATCATGACAACGTGGCTGTCTGCAAGTAATTCTGTGTGTTGATGGTGGTCTGTAATTCAAAACAGGATGGGAACCATTGCCCTGTGCAACCAAAACAAAAACATGTGTTTTCTGGGTAGGTTTCTGTGAAGCTTTACAAAGAGTTACTGAGATTATTAGTTCAATGGCCACATCTGTGAGAAGGAAACCAGCTCAGATTGCTGGAGCTTTAGTCCTCTAGATTTCAGAGAGCTGGGTTCAGTAACCACATCTAGACATTTTGCAGTTAACTCCACCTAGTCTCGGTAACATCTTTTGTGGGAACGGAGCTGTAAAATACACCTAGGACTATTCAGATGAATCACGGAAATAAATAGACAGATAGGTAGCAATTACTTAATTGTAGACGACCTAAATGTAAAAATTAACCCAGTATTCAGCACAACTATCAAGGAAACAAAAGTTCTCTACAGACAATGCTTTTTGGGAGTGAAGAACTGCAGAATGGAGAAGACAAATTAGGTCATCCATCATGAACAAGACACTTTAATTTTAAGCTGTGCACCCGAGACTTGTAAAACTATGTTTAAGTGCAAGAAAAGCAATCTGAGATTTCTCCATCTTTTTGGGCCTGAGCATCCAAGATTTTCTCTGAAGTAAGATGTACATCTAGGATTTCATAAGAAAAATAATTCCAGTCAAATGAAACTAATGCAGGGAGGAGTCCTTCCTCCAAGGGCTAAGCAGGCGAGCAAATGGCTGTGCAAGTCCTGGTTTATCAGACCAATATTTTCAATCTTTCATCTGCTTCTATTAAAAGTGGGCCATAACAGTAAAACCCACTTTTTCCTAGCTCAGTTATTTATCCCTCTTAGGCTTTCAGAGACTTCATAATCTTGGGCTTGCAATATTACAGTCTACTGCCACAGAAATGAACATGAAGTCATAAAAGCAGAGTTATGACCTCATCACAGAGCCCAGGAAGAGCAGAAAACGTGCTTGGTCTTCCCCTGTGATTGTTTAAATTGCAGACTGGCTATGGTGAAAAACCTCAGCCTTCCTGCTCCCTCCATTCAATGTCCGCTCAGACCGTGAGACCCTAATGCCCAGCCTAGCAAATCCCACCTCACAGCTACGTTTTGGAGATCAGTAATCCTTGTGCAACCTCATCAGTCTCAGTGATTTTGGACTCCAGAATGAGTTTTTAGCACTGGCGTTATCTGTTCAGATGACACTGCAAACCAGTGTGGCAGCTGGAGAGGGCATCAGGCTCAGAGAGCTGGACTGTCGTGTGCCCAAGTGCTGACTGGCCTCCAACAAGCCCTTTCCCACAGCCATGTGTCTATCCCACTCAATTTGTATGTTAAATGGTATTTTTTGCTGCCACGCAAATAAAAATACATCCAGAAAACATTACACAAATCTTTGGGAGTACATAGGAGCAGCACATGCTGGTTTTACAGTTTGGTTTCCATGGAAGCCTCCTATGTTGAATCTGTCTTAATTAAATAATGAATTTAGAGCTCCGCCAAACTTTTAAAAGTTCTCCTTCGGAATAAAAGACATTCTAAAACATAATTATTCCAGCATGTTAAAAGCAATCAGCAGCAGCAGCCTCATAAATAAATATATACATATATATATATATATAACTTGGGCAAGGAACACCAAATTCACAGCTTTGCATGAACATTAGTTTAGATTTCAGATCACTGAAATTGCTCTAACCTGTCTATAGATCAGAGAGAAGAGGCAGTTGCAGAGAGAGAATAAACCAGGTAAGAACCATTTTGTCTTTCTCAGATATCCAGACAGCCAGGATAAGACACACCCAGGAGAACAGGGCACCTTACCCGATCTATTTCACTGTCATCGATTCCACTCAGATCCAATTCGCCATCTCCTGTATTCTCACCTACAGAAAAGAACACATTTTAATCAGCCATGTTTGTCCCAGATCTATTGCAGCTTAAGTTTTGCACTAATGTAACTCTCCAAGACTGTCCTTCAGAGATTTGCATCCTTCTGCCTTCATCTGGGAGGTTTAATGTGTTGCTGGGTATTTTCAATGCAGAAATTCACGCACACAAATTCACCACATTGGATTAATTTAAAATTCAGGAACCAGCACAGTCTTCATCAGTACTAAAAATCTGCCAGAGACTTCCAGTCGCCTTTTTTTCACTCATTTTAATTTACAGCCACAAATGTTCAGCAGGAAGCTGGGAAAACCATTTCAAAAAGATGACCACTCTTCTTTCATCATAACAAAAATTTCTCTGTCAGAGCACACAGGTCAGTAATTTATCTCTAAATTATGACTTAGAAAATATTTTCTATTTTCAGGGAAGCAGCACAGACCACTGCTGAAAGTTACACCATGGCTTTCTTCTTGACTTTCTGTAATTACAATTTCACTGCAATTTTGCTAGTTTGGTAGTTATTAAGACTTCTGAAAACAAATTTTCAAATATTCAATCCATTAAAAAGCATAACAGCACAGAACTCAGGCTTAATTTGGGACTGGCACAGCGAACAGCTGCAAAACCTGATTTTCCACATCACATTAAAGAACTATAGTAATACGCTATTAATGTAGTCCAGGTAGAGAAGAAAACAAATTATTTAACAAAGACTTATGCTGGGGAATGAAGCAATCTTCTTGGTCATCTCCATTACATCTAATAAAGATCAAACAAGAGATGACCTCACCAGTTCACTTGCAGAAAAATATAAACAAATTAGGTTTCAACAATCTGCAACAACAAATTAAAACCAAAGTGGCGCAGAACAGCTTGGCATATACACAGTTCCCACCCCCCCATTGGGGATGTGCCTCCCCACAAACCAAGATCTTTGAACAGGCTGATTCCCCAGCCTGGTGCTCCTGCACAGTGCTGCACCAGCAGAGGGTGATGCCAGCAGCAGGTCTAGGATCCAGTGGCAGGTTATGGCAACCAAATGGTAAAGTCACACAAAGCTTGGAATTGCGAGCATTCCTAGAAGTTGCTACAATGATCAGGGGTTTAAACCAGCTGCCTGAAGTACGTGAAATCACAGAGCTGGGAATCCAACCAAAACACCTGCTCTGGAATAAAGTCTGGGCTTCCTGAGGTGGTGCAAAGGGTCTGACTGCTCAACTCAACAGACACTCCCCGGGATCAGCCACTGAGCACTCACAAATGTCTTTTCAAAATCCACCTTAAACAACCAACAGAAGGTTTTATATTTCCCACCCCCAAGTCACAAGCAAAATGGGTTTTAACACCCCAAAAATGTCCTGTCACAAGCAACAGCGTAGAATCATAGAATGGTTTGAGTTGGAGGGGACCTTAAAGATCATCTTGTTCCAACTCCCAGCCATGGGCAGGGACACCTTCCACCAGACCAGGCTGCTCAAAGACACATCCAACCCGGCTTTGAACACTTCCAGGAATGGGGCATCCACAGTTTCTCCAGGCAACATATTCCAGCATCTCACCATCCCCACAGTAAAGAATTTCTTTTTAAGATCCAATCTAAACCTTCTGTTAGTTTAAGGCCATTCCCCATTGTCCTGTCACTCCATGCCTCAGTAATAGGTCCCTCTCCAGCTCTTTTGTAGCTCATGAAGCTACTGAAAGGCTGGAGATGTGTCACCCCGAAACGTTCTCTTCTCCAGGCTCAACAGTATCAGTTTTCCCAGCCTTTCCTCATACCAGAGGTGCTCCAGCCCTCCATAACACTGTGGTTCGATTTTTTTCCTGAGATTGTCTCATAAAAGTAATATCAAGTTTACCAATTCGGATAATCTGGTGCTAATTTGACCAAAAAGGCTTTAAAGAACATTTCTCACTGTCCTTACATTTAGAAATTAGTTGCGCATTAGTCCCAGGCACCAGATTTACTTTACAACCCTTTTTCCCCAAAATACTTTAGAAGCGCAGAAGCTTTTATAATAACTACATAATTGATCAGTACATATGCTTTTCTTCTGGTCTGATCTGTGCATAGCACAGTAAGAGCAGAACTTTCTGCACCAGTGCCAGGAGCTCCTCACGCAGGCACCCTGCCACCAGCCAGGCAGGGACACACGCCCAGGACATGGCCAAGCACTCCCTGGCCAGAGGATGAGGAGGAAAAGCAAGGTGACAAAATACATCCCGGTGGTTTGCTGCCTTTTTAACGCAACTGACTGAAATCTTTTTAGCAAAGCATAATCGTTCAAAGCGTGGAGAGGAACCATCCAGCGAGTGCAGGGTACTCTGCAAGATAGTACTGCACATCTCTCCTGCTGGAACCAAGACAGAAACTTCCAGTGAGCAAAATGGCTGAATTTTCACCAAGGGAAGGAGTAAATACTGTAGTCCACTGTTTGAGACACCTTCCCAGGAGACGGTCCACCTGGGTCCAAGAAATGTTCCATCACATAAAATAAAACAGCTCAACAGCAGAGTGCAAGGGGAGTCCAGATCAGGATAACCTACGCTGGAAGGAGTTCATACAAAAATGGGACTTGAACTGAGTCTCCCATATTCTGGGTAGCACTTTAACCACCAAGTTGTAGAACAGAAGGGGGGATGGCCTCCACCTTCATTGCATTATCTACCCTTTGTTTCCTCAAGGGTTTTTTTGAAAAAAGCCCCAAATTTTCAGTTTGGTTTACCAGCATGAATAAAGGATTTATTTTTCTTCACTCTTCATTGTACCAGATAAACTAAATTGTCCACTGTCAACAGAGGCTTGGAATTATGGACAGAGAAAAAGGGAGCCAACCTTGAAAATCACTAGTAAGTTCTGAAAATCATAGGTTAGAAAACCAAAACTTGGAAGTGGTGATGGACATACTCACCGTTCAACTTTACATAAAATTGATCCCAATATTTATTGCTGAAAAACTGCCAAAGCATCTTAAAAACAATAAAACTATCCCACTGAAATCTAGCTGCCACTGCTTTTCATCATTATACACCTTGCTCCTCCTATACCCTGCTATATTTTTGGATCAGAGGTTTAAAATATAATATGTCACAGTACAGTAGGTGCCTGTTCTTTTATACAGCCCTAACATGCCAGACTGAAAATGATGCCATTTCAGGCACCATGAACAATTTCACTTGTCATTTTAAATATAACTTGTTACTGAATTAGGTGCCAGTTTTTCTCATTGGATCAATTAGCAACAGGGACAGAAAACTCATTCTCCAACTGTTAAATTGCAGAGAAGAATCCAGAAGCAAGTTACACGTAATAAGCATTTCTTAGACCACCATAACAGCAGCGGAGGGAGTAATTGCAGGATATCCCTCTGCCTGCAAATCTTCCTTTTTCCTGCCATGGTGATAGGCATTCATTAAATGGGTTTTTCAGAAGCGAAGGTGCCTTCAAATCCCTAGTTTAATGCTTTCACTGAGAAAAAAAATACATGTTTCATTACAGAATGCCAATTCAAAATAAAACGCATCCATTTTGGCATGAAAATTTCCATGGCAATCGTTTCCAACAGGAGTAGATCCTACCAGCCACAAATATCTGTCTGCTCGATGCTACACGGCTCACTGCAGGGCATGGAAAGCAAACCCATTGCTTTTTTATATACCAGAAAGATCTTCCCAGCTGCTAAACTTTTCAAAGCGATTTCTAAATTATCATTTTCTCTTTTAATAAAAGGGTTGAAATGAAATGTTCGACGAAATAAAAACACAGATGTGGCCAACATCTGGTCCAGCCTCTTAAGAGCTTATTTAAAAGCAGTAGCATCACGTGGCACAGCTCTGAGACATCACGGATTTCTTCTGTTAAGAAAAACAATCACTTTACTCCAGGGCACAGGCAAAAAATAACTTGGGCATTAAAAACAACAACACTCCTCCCCTTCCCTCCAAATCCAGTTGTTAAATGAAAGGATCATCAGGAAGAGCTTAGAGCAAGGACCAGCCTTCTCCATCCTCACCCAACATCTCCGTAGCAGGTGGAGGAGGACGGGCGCTTCTAGAGCTTTCCATCAAGGTACTGAATCAGCTACATTCATACTACTTAAAACCATCAATCATCCAGCCAGCTCCCCAAAAATTTAAAAATAAACTCCCCGCGAAGCCCTCCCTTTACAGCCTTTTAACGTCTTTCCAAACAGTTCCAGTAGACATGGGGGCTACAATCAGACACTGGGGATTAGGTTTGTAAACCTGTAGGATTATTTACTGTTCTTGTCATTACTAAATGCACAGTAAACCCTCTTTTAATACACCCTCTGCCCCTCTCCCTACCTCTGTGCAGCTAGTTAAATGTATACATAGCACACTATTATGGGGATTTATTACAGAAGAATCATTCCACCCGATATATTTTAAACCCCACATTTTTAAAAACAGCCACGTGAAGAATGTGTTTTTCTGTTTCTATTACAGGAGGCAGCACTATTTATTGCTCTGCCCAGATAAGAGGATTTCCTTACAGACAGAAATGGAGGCTGAACACTTCCCAGGAAATCCTCTGGAGCAGATATAATAGAAGGCACTTGGTGCTCTGGTCCTATGCAGCAAATACATCCTTCATCACCCTGTTTCATAGCAGCCAAAGAGTTTAAACAAAGAACCCTTCCACCTATCTGGTGCAACACCAGACACTAAGTACTCCCAGTAGTTAAGAAATACCTTGGGGCTAGAGCAGGACAAAATCTGAAAAGAGTTGGGAGATGCATTTTCAGCTACAAAAATCCTTAAGCAACAAACCAAACAACCTGAGCCCGGGGCAGCAGAAACACTGGGATTGATTGCTGCTCTCCAGGGAGGGATTAAATCCAATGGGAGCCACAGAAAGCTCCCGCAGACCATTGGAGAGACCCAATGGGCAGAAATGCTCTAACATCACAAATTGATGAGTGATGCCGGTGCCACTTTGAGGAGCTGCAACGCGTGCGAAGGGAAAGTGGTGGCTTAGCATCAAAAAGGGCACTACACAACTGCACCAGGATATAATTGATTAGCTGATCAGAGGGGACACGAACCCATCTGGAGGGGGAGATAACTGATTTACCGAGGGCTGTGAAGGGAGCAGTCATTAAGGGTGGGTAACCAGGAGGGGAGTAGCGCCGGGCAGACAAAGTGCCGTGGTGATTGTGCTGTAGGGACCAGGCAGGGAAGAGAAATGGATGCAAAAATGCAGCAGCAGCAGCAGCAGCAGAGGATGAAGTAAAAGGATTGATGGGTGTGCAAACGAACACACCGCATATCAAGGCATGAGCAGAGTCTGCGGGGCCATAAGAGCAGAGAACACTGTGAGTTTCACTAATGCAGGGCAGGAGCCTCCCTCGGGAGCAGGCTGGGAGGTAATCTTGGCTGGTTTAAGCTGTTGCCAACTCCATTGCTCCAGGTAAGGCACCTCTGTGCAATCCCAGCCCGCCCTGCCATGCTCCCATCCCACAGCATGCACCCTGTAGCTGCCAAGGGCTACAGTTCCCCCAACTCACCTTTGGCAGCATAATCATGCACAGTCACAGAAGAAGTATTCCACAAAAACAATACGTAAGGACAGAGCAAAATTAATTGCACTTACTGACGAAATGAGGTCACAAAACACATGACGTGTGTGCTCATATTTAAGAGAAAATGTTTTTTATTTTATTGTACCTGGAGCCACCTTGAAAATTACAGCCTGCTTCTTCACAGTGCCAAATCAACACCAGGATTTAGGTCTGGTGGTGTACGGAGCACATGAGGCCATGCACACAGCATAAAGATAAATGAAGTCTGTCACTGTATTATTTCCTTCTGCCAAGGCAAGGTTAAGGGGTCCTCTCCAGCCAAAGCCAAGTTTCCAGCCTGCTAGTTCCTCAGAGAAAGCAAACACATCACACCACACAGAGCGAGGCCCCGTCTTCCCAGAAACGTTCATTCCTGCCGAGGAGGGATGGTGGGAAGCGCTGCCGGCCGGCGCCGCGCTGCCCAGCAGTGCCAGGGCACACGGCCCTGCTCTGCAGAGTGCCCACTGGCCAGCCCCTCACACTTGGACTGCACGAAGGGTACAGGCAAAGCCCAAAAGGGTGCAAACGAAGGGCAAAGAGGGAAAAGGCACAATTTAATAAAAAAAAAAGAAATTCCACATAGTCTACTATCGCAGCTGTGCAAGGTCAGCCTGTACAAAAGCCGGGATGTACAAGCTCATCAGCTATTTCCTCACTCCTGTCTACTGAAAACAGGACTTTCTCACAAAGCAGAGCAGAGGAACAGCCAGGGCCAGCCCTGCCTGGTTTGCAGGCACTGCATCAGGCCCATTTGCTGTAGGCAGAAGATTTTCCTACAACATTGGGCCTTAATGCGGCGCAGAACTAGAAACCCATCTTTATTAAATACCTGCGTCCATTTCCCCACACTGAGACTTAAGCTCCAGGTGTTCTGTCTGTCCTGCACTGCTGAGTGACACCCGACAGCCTTCCCCCATCAGCCACCTTCCTACGGCGGTCACAGAACAATTACCCCATCACAGGATCAGAATTTCAGATTTGTGTGCTTAATGATACGTGGGAATAAATTATGAGAAAAGCTTTTCCTGCAGTCAATCACTCTCACAGAACTTTTATCAGATAGTGAACATATTTTTTCTAAATTAAATTTCAATTCTGAAAAAATAAAAAAACCACCTAACCACCAACCTTGCTTCTTTCCCAAGAGCACATCCATACTGAAACAATGCTATTGTTTCACCTCACAGTCCACAGAGGATCTAACCAAACCACATCCTCATATTTTATATCCAGTTAGAGGTTATACCTCTCGTCTAACAGACATGGAAACTTGTTAACTTAAACTTAATGCTTCAGTGAAACAGTTAATCTCTCCATTCTTTCCAGAAATCCTCCCTGCAATATATATTTTTTCAAAGCAGGTAGTACAAAACCAGTCCAGCATTAAACAAAACCCTTCTGAATCTGAAGAATTTTCTTTGAAAAGGTAAGCTCATGTTCATTGAACTACATAGCAGTATTAAAAGCCCTTAAGAAAAAAACCCTTTCAACCTCCCAAAATAAATACAGCTGAAAATTAGGCTTTTGAACTGAAGAACATCTTGACACTGTCCTCAAAACCAGCAGCAGATGCTCTTCTTCTGGAATAACGTTCACGTTCCCCCAACACCTTTGGAAAACAATGAAAAGGAGCATGGTTTATGCAACCTACTTGTTGCAACCCGTCGTTCTTTTCTGAGCTCACAACCCCACTGCCAGGACTGAGTGCTCAGAGAACGGCTGCTCTGAACAGTATCAAAAGAGTTCTCTTTTGCTGATGGAACCAATAACCAATAACCAAACTGACCAATACTCACCCAGGAATACTACCTAACTACCACAAGTGACATTTTTCAGCACCAAACCCTGGAAATGGTAAGAGCACCCATGCACAGACACAAGTCTTCTCCGGCCTGTGATTTCTGCACCCAGCAACGCCAAGACCGACCATGGCGCTTGTGCCGAAGGTGCCACACACTCCCACCTCAGCCTACATTCATACATTCACCCCCTCCTGCCTGAACAGCTATGGACTTAAAACTTTTTAAAATGGAAACTATAAAGACAGATTTCCCCTACTTATTGTGCTTTTCCAGCCGATCACCAATTCCCTGCTGTATTTTCCTCCTTTGCCTTTTTATGCTGTTCTTGGCATCTTTTCTCCCCTTCCCCTTCCCCCAGCCTTCGTTCTTTTTGGTGCCTTCTGGCCTGTATTTTCTGCATTTTTTAAAATCTGCGCAGGGGGATCCAAGAGTAACAGTTTATACAAAGGGAGAGGCCAAGGAGAAGAACTGATCAGCATCTCAATCAGTTCCCCTCTCCAAACCCCACAAGGGCAGAGCGCTGCCGTTATCTCACACAGAGGGCGAGGGCAGTCCAACACCCTGGAGAGCCGACAGCAAAAGCAGCCGGGCTCAGATCCCACTCCAGCTCGCTTTCCCCATACTGCCAGACCACTATGTAAAACAGCAAGAGCACTTTACACCCGAGCCAGCCGCAAAGGGAACAGCTGGCTTAATGTTTAAGTGCTGAAGCATCATTTCTGCAGCTCGCCAGGTCTTGCTGTGGGCGCTAAATGCTCTGCTGCCCGTGCCTGCAAACCCAGGATCCTTGTCTGGCCAGCGCTCAGCCACCCCAGCATATGTTTTATGGAGAAGTAAATCTCCTCCTGTAACCCCCCACACCAAATAAAACACAATGGTGAGCTCTGCGCTACAGAGAACTTAAAAGCAAATCCTAGAATTTTGCTTGGACTATTATAGTTTTTTTTTTTTTTTTTTTGATTGTGAATCAATTTCTGTTCCACCAGGAAAAAAAATTAAATGTATACAGCCATACAAATATACAACATACAGAAGCTGATCTAGTGGGTGGCATCCTAGCCCATGGCAGGGAGGTTGAACTAGAGGATCTTTAAGGTCCCTTCCAACACAAACTGCACCAAAGAGCTGCTCCAGGTCAAAAGCAGCCTACCAAAATAACTTACCCAGAGAAGCAAAGAAGTGAAATGAATTGAACTTTCCACTTATAACTTTCATCTAGTCACCCTTACCATGTCTCAGCAAAGGAGGGCTGATTTCTAGCCCCTCCTTTGAGGTTCAGAGCTGTTCTATGGCAGATCAAGCTCAGCACCAGCCATCAGAAGCCACCCAGACTACAGAAATGTTTCAGCAGAAAATTATTAGCAATAAGACAGCATCAAAATATAGAGTATGAAATTATATACCCAAGTCTTTATTTAGAGGAAGAAAATCAATTTGTGTCCTGGCCATTTACCACACTGTCCGGGCAGGATGAATGGTGAGAAGCTGTTAACTGAAAGAAAATTATTAGGTAAGAAATTTCTCATTTTGTTACCCAGCTTCTTCCTTCTTTCATTGCTAATGAGAAATAGCAAGCAGGGAATTACAGAGATGGGGAGAGGAAAGAGAAGGTAAAAATGTATTATTATTAAGTAGACTAAGAGGCAAGAGCAGAAGCTCCCTTATCAAAAGCGAGGTGGGAACCTGGCCCAAAGGAAAGGCCTCTGAGGTGGATGGGGGCTGGACTCAGAGCACGTACCAGGCAGAGCTTCATGCTGCCAGGACCATCAGAGACATGGCACAGAGAGAAAGGACACACAAGATCCTGACTGGTTCGGTGATCACGATCACCAGTTGGGGTTTACAGACATGGAAGTAGGAGATACTTGGTTTGAATTCTTAAAAGGTGGCAGCTACAGAAATGCAGATCTGTGTTGAGAACATCATCATTATGCAGCAGAGACCTGCAGCCAGCACAGACCATATTTTTAACAAAAATCACAGCGGTTGCACTGTTCCTTGTTAGATGAAGTGCCATCTTTTTGTCTCTGACCATGCCTAATGGCTGAGAAACACGTAGGTGATAAAGTATTTCTTTATCTTGCTCTGGACCAAACAGAGCTCTTGAAGGAGCCCTGCCCCAGGGACCATGGCAGTTTTGTGTCCATTCAGACAACTATACACATGAAGCATACAAGGATGTCTGCAATCCAAAGTACAGGCACTGCCTGTGTGGCTCCAGGTGCCAGTGGAGCACAGCGAGCTCCCTCGGTCACCTGGCCACGCTGCTGCAGACACACAGCGACTGCAGAAACTCCTCGGGAGGACGGGCGTGGGCTCTGTCCTTCACCTGCTCCTCCTCTCCCCTACGTTTTAGTGACTGCAATGAACCTTTTCCCAGATGCGCCGTAGACAGAGAAAAGGGTTTTAACATTTTGCCTGCAGCAGCTCTGAGGCCTTGGCATTTGGACAGACTGATCCACAAGCACAGCACAATTAGCATGTGTACTCCATATGCTTGAGATCCATCCATTACAGCACTGGAATGCCCTCTGACACCACAACGCTCCAGAAGAAGGAAGTTGTGGAGAAGTTCCTGGAGAATAATTTGTCTTATCCTCCAGGAACAGTGGAAAAAGGCACTTCCGTGCACAGGAGGTTTTGGTGGAGCTGGAGAAATAACCTTTTCCCAACAAAGCCCAGCAGCATGATTCACCTATAAAGCATGGAGCCGGTTTCAAAGCCAGCCTTTCAAGCTAATGGCTACCAAAAAGGCCAGCCATCTGCTTGTGCAACCTGTCCTTATGATTAATCTCAACATCTGACTTGTATATAAAGTTTATATACTAACAGAACTATACTGCATATGTCATTTGAGCTAAGTTCTGCATTGCTGATTTTACAGTTTCTCCTCAATCTGGCCATCCTCTCCAGGCTGCAGGCACACAAAGGACCCTGCTTAAATGTTGATCAGATGCAGAGCAAAGCAAAGACTTTGGAAAGATTTTACTAAGTCTCAAAAACCCGGTAAGCATTTCAAAGAGCTCACTGGAAAAGATAAAGTCCCACATCCACGTGTAATTAATTCTTTATTTAAATATATTAAGCCTCTGCTTAGCACGGCGTTGCAGAGGCAGAAATTAACAAATCATGTCTCACATACACTGAAAGGATTCATGGCTCTTTCTGCCATGCAGCCATTTTATTGTACAGCATATGGCATAGTATCAGAGTTGTTCTTCTTTAATTAACTGAATAACGATACTTTCTGTGGAGCTCAATCCAGGCACCATTCTCAGGAACATGACTACATGTCCACAGCCCACTTGGAGAGAGTGATGTACTTTTCTTGTACCAGTTCATTTAAACACATTCAGCACCCCAGGTAATATTGATTTCTCTGAAATCAGGAAAGTTTGGTTTGTATTAATAAAACCATAGTTATCTTCTGAAAATAAGTTCTGGATAACATTTTACTATTTCATTACAAAATCCCACCAGATCATGATTTCAAATTCAGATCTACTGTCCTCTTCTACAGAATAGACATTTATTTATATTTTATTTCTTTTACTTCTTCAGGCAGGAATAGATGGATTGTTCCTTATGCTAGCTTTAACTAGGCAAACTCTTTCCACAGCAAACTTTAGCATCATGAACTGTGCAGTGAAATAAGCCCAGGATAATGAGCTGACAGAAGGGACCGATGAGGGAAGAGCTTGCAAGGTGCACAGACAAAAGCCCTGTCTACTGAAGGAGTGAGATTTTAAATCTTGCTAGCAAGATAAAGCAGAGAATACTAAAGTCCAGACAAAACACACCCATGCAATTCCCTTCACGCCATCAAAACCAACATAAAAATCATTAAATGCTAAAATAAAGCCAAGCAAAGGAACATTACTGTCAGCAACTGCCAACTGAAATGAATGACCTGGGTTGAAAGCGTTTGCTGACGTAGCTACAAGTTGCCACAAAGGCTTGAGGGCTGTGGCAGCAAACCGGTCTGTGGAACAGCTGGAAGCAGGCACATGGAGCTCGGCTCTGCCATCGCCCCCAGGGACTGAGGGGACGAAGCTGGAGCTTTGCCACTCAAGGGCCTTTTGGGAGCAGGACCACCCGCACCCCTCCCTGCAAACCGCGAGTAACAGACCCAACACAAGGCCAAGTCGCTGTTTCTGGCAGCAATGGGAAAGAACTCAGGAATTTTGGCCTTTGTCCAGAAGAGGTTTGCAGGTCGATGAAAGCACCTTGTAGCTCTGACACCACCGACAGGCACCGGTGTGGCTGTGCCAAGACATCTGCACCCTGGCATGAGCTGGGGGAAATCCAGCAAAGGAGCACCCAGAGGCTGTGCCAGAGGCACAGAGCCCTACATCTGCATCCACAAAAGTTTAATTCTCAAGGTGTTTCTCAGCTGCTACCATGAGACAATTTCATCACCGCGGTGACACTGCAATCGACCAGCTTGGCTGAAATGACACATCTACCGGCCATAAAAACTTACAGAATACGTTATTCTGCATTTTGCCCAAAAGGAGAGAATGGATTTGAACAACACAAGCCATCTAAATCACAGCCTTAATTGTGCTGGCACTTAAAAAAAAAAAAAAAAANNNNAAAAAAAAGGAAACAAGAACAACAATTTCAGGCTTTTGTGTTAATTTTAGAAATTACATTTTTCTTCACATTGAAGTAAAATCAACAGTAGAAATCTTTGGATGCAGCAAAGAGAATGAGGAAACTTGCCAATTTTTGAAGAATCAACAATTAATATTAGAGGAATTAATACAGAAGAGTAACTACATGCATTGTAGGGTTCCCTGTATGGTCATCCCAGTGATTGCTTAAAAAAACTTTTCAGCAAAGAAATGAAATAAAAAATGTTCTCTGTTTATTTTTTATTCTATATTACCAGCATTGCAAACTCATGCTGGTATTTGAAAGTCAGTCTGGGCTCTCCTAGTTATACATCCTTATTATCATAAAGATTCCACAATTGGAAATTACTTTTTGTGACACTTAAGCCAAAAAGAAAATAGCTCTATTGCATCTGCAGAAGCAAAAGTAGTAAATTGTAATAAACATTCATCTTTGTCAGTGGCTCTGCAAACCAATCTGTTCAGCACGAAGGTGCCATTTTCACACAGTTGCTTTATTACTACATAATTATTGATGGATCAGCCAAGTGCTCTCTCAAGGAAGACAGATCTTAAAAACGAGCTTGTTAAAAATTTAAGTGTAAACCTTGGGATAAAAACTACCAGTTAGGTTTCATCTGATATAAACTTTTAAAGAGGAAAAAAAATAAATTGGAGGGACAATTTTGAAAAATGCTACGTTTGAGGCAGGCATGAAATTGAAGCAGACAAGAAACTTTAATGTGATAGAAAGAAAGAATTGGGGACATCTGTACTGAGAATAAGCTGTAAGTAGCAGGAGGAATTATCAATCTAGTGATGTGCCAGCTCTCTGCATTTCAATTGCTTCACAGGCCGTACCATAAAAATTGTTTGCAATGAAAGAAGTATGAAGCATCCCTAGATTTTATTGCTCCCAGTGATATTCCACCCCATTTATGTGTGTATACCAGTTGCAGCCTTTCAAGTACAACACTGTTTCGTATTAGTACCTGTTTAAATTACCTGCCCACAAACATCATTCGGTGTTCAAAATGCCTCACTATTAAATTTTCTGTTTCAGTCAAAGTACTTCAAGAGTTTCTATCGAGCTTTCAAAGGCAAGGAAGTTTCATGCAGGTTTTCTGAAAGTTGAGATATAGCAACAAACTTTAAATTTAAAAGGAGGCTTTTTCTGGAGAGAATTCGGCGTACCTTTTTGAATTCCCTCCTCACCTTGTCAAACCAAACTTCTTCATTGCTCCCAGATTTCTAAATGTTGCATTTCAGGAGCTGAACTTCCAAGCATCAACCTTACTCTCTGCAAAGACCCTGCACATAAAGTCACCTTGGGCAACAGCATATCTGGAATTGCCCATTCCAAGTCACTAATGGATTGTAAAACTGTTCCAGCATTGGTACCTCAGCACAAGCACGAATGCCACTCTCAGCCTCCAAAATACACATTCTTTGCTGCTGCAAAGACATGCTCTGAAATGCTCCTCCAACCTGAACTGGGGGAGCTGGTTCCTTCCCCCCTGACTCAGCCCTGTTCCCCTTCCTTCTGCTCATCCCCCACCTTCCACTGTACCTGCCAAGGTGCCATTCCTTAACATACATCCATCAAAATAACCCTGCTATTAAAAAAGCTTGCATGAGGCTGTGACATTTTTGACAGACCTGGGTGAGGGAGGGAACTACACGTGCACTGATGCCAGCAGATAGCAGGGGGATGAGCCAGTAAGGCAAGACACTTCTTAACCTCAACCAACAGCACCCACAACATCCCAACACATCTGCTCTGTCTTAAACTGGAGGCCAAATCCAAACAGTGCAGTATAAAACAGGGATTTTATCTTTGCTCTTGGGAAAGAACTTGGCACAGGAGCTTTGTGATAGTCTTGCAGCAGCTACAGAGCCATGAGACACAAAAGCAGTGCTCCCACTAAGTGCAAAAAAGCTCTGGCTTAAAGTGAGAAGAGACTTCATGGAAAAGCAACTTCTCACTGAAGCATGTTTTATTTAATGGAAGCCACTGCCAGAATACAATACTGCCACCAGTGACACCATTTCATGTTGATAAGATGCTGCTGCATTTCAATACATGACTTCAATGGTGTTGCGGATTTGCATTTTTCACTTCTAGCTGGAAATTAATAAGAACCATTAAGCATAACTTCCCAAATCAGCCATTTGCCTTGATCCCAAGCTAGTGTTAAGGATTTGGTCACAGAGCACTATTTTACTTCCTTCCCATCTGTGAGCACACAGTGGCTTCCCCTCCATAACTAAATCAAACGTGGCATGTAAGTAGTGAATTTGCTGAAAAACTGTACCCTTCCACCCCCTGCACAGCTGTTTACTTCTGGCTTCTGTGCTTACACCTGTCTCAAGAGCCTTGTTCCTCGCTCCAAATTTCTTTCCAGGTACTACTTAACAGCATTATTTACTCACTCTTATTTCATATTCATTCCCTCATTCCTACTACACAGTTGTAGATGTCCAGGTCTTTCATAACAGAAAACAACTTCTACAATCTTAGGTGTACATGTATGTTTCAATATGAAAGCTGAGCCTTACCTTAAAACTGCTAACTTTAAAAATAAAGTATATCTTCTGCTTCCTTTCAGCGAAACTTGGCTGCAGAAACTCCCTAGAGGCAACTGTTTGCAATTTTCCCCTAATTTGCAGCTACCCCTCCCTTGGCACCCTGCCAGCATCTCCTTCTCTGACCACTTGGGACATTGGCCCAACATAGTCCACCCAACCCTAGATAAAGGATCACAATTTCTGCTATTAATAACCAACCCAAAATTGTTCTTATCTGCCCACTTCTTCAGCTCTGTACCACTGTAATTAATGAACACCGAAAACCCTACCCACAATTTTTTCAGCCCTGCTGAATGCATTCTGGTGAGTGCCTATGAAATAAAATTAAATTGAAAAGCTGAAGACTACAGTAGCCTCATGTTGACAGGTCACTCTGATTCCAGGTCAAAGCAGACTCTATATTTGGCCGCTTTGATTATAATTGCTTGAAGGATAAAAAATAAATAGCAATTATCTCATTGTCACACTAGAAAAAAAGACCTAATAAATGAACCAATCCTAAAGTAACATTGAAAAACAAATTATTTCAAAAGCAATCAGGAGCAGTAAAATTCAGTTTCCAAGATTGTTTTTAATTGCCAACAGTGTCAACATTAATATTCTTCCTCTATTGGATAATACATCCCTTTTGGTTATGAAAGCATTTAGCAAACTAAAAATGTCAAACTACAATTATACAAGGCCAAACTCAGGGCTGTTTTCATCCCCGGTCCGCAGTGCCACAGCTGAAATCCCTAATTACAAGGGTCATCTACACAAGTCGCAGCCCAGCCCACGCATCTTGCCTGCTGTGACAGTCCCACGGATTTAAGACCAACAAACAAAACAGATGAAGTGTTTAGGGGTGTGATGAACATCCTTAAGAGGATATAGGAATTAGTTTTTCAAACTAAATTCAAAGCTACCGAACAAAAGCAAAACAACGCAACTGCTGCGCAAAAACATTAAAACCTTGCAGAAACAGCACTCCATTTCAAGGGTTTACTTCGGTGGATTTTCAGTTTCCAGGTACTGCTTTTACCAGCTGAACCTGCGCCACGAGAAAATAAAGTACTAAATGGAGGATTATTTTAGTTTTTTCAGACAAACCCAAGTGGTCGGGATCCACCACAGCACCGCCCATGGATTTATTACCCATCGTGTTAAACCCAAAGTAGCTAAGCCTTGCAAATCTCTCGGTGCTGTATTCCCTTCTTCCAAGGGCACGTTTTGTGGCTCCTTGACCTGGGTTAATAAGTCTTTATTCTCAATAACAACTGAGACCACGGAGACTCCCTGAACTGAACCCAGGCCTCCACTCCTGACATTTCAGACACCGTGATGAATTGCTCGGATAACATCCCCCTCAGTGGTCAGCTTTCCCTGCAAATTTAGTGTCCTTTCTGTAGCCTCCACACATTTCACTTTCCACAGTTCTCTGAAGAAAAATTTCAGTTTTCACTTGAGTTTTTTGGTGACTTTTCTTCCTTTTCAGCAGAAGGGCAGGGCAGGAATGTGTGTTTCTTCTGCAAAGGGGCCACCTACATAAATAACCATGAGCATTACTGGGCTCCAGTTCTGGGAGGTGCAGAAAAGCATCAAATAATCCTTATACCAGCAGAGAGTTCTTCTAGCCAGGTTTCCTGAGTACCTGTAGGTGTCTGAGTCATCACCACTGAACATCACCTCCCCAGTCTTGTTTTAGTCTGCAGTCTATGGGGCTGAGGGTGGTAAAACCCTGGAACAGGTTGCCCTGGAAAGGGTAGTGGATGTCTCATGCCTGGAAACATCCAAGGGCAGGTTGGACGGGACTCTGAGCAACCAGACCTTGTTGAAGATGTCCCTGCTCACTGCAGGGGGGTTGGACTAGGTGACCTTTAAAGCTGCCTTCCAACCCAAACCATTCTGTGACTCTATGATTCTATTTCAACCAAAGTTTAAGAGCAAGATAGTGACCCCTTAGATGGTTACACTTCAACAGATTCCTTGAGAATTAACCCCCAGAAAGACAGGAGCAATTATAAATGCCCCTGAAAGTATCTCTCATGCAGAGAACCAGCATCCTTTCAGATGCTTGGGAGTGCAGAGAGGAGAGAACCTTGAAAAGAAGCCCCAACAGAAAGAAACCCTTAGACTGGCACCTACAAATGCTGAGACATCGAAGTCAACCACGAAACACAACCCTCCCTTAGTATTTGGGGAACAACTGTTTATGCAATTCTGTTACTTAGGTACAGAAAAAAGTCCATTTCTAAAGCCACAGCTGAGCTTCTCCTCTTCTCCCTGCTTGCCCAGCTCTGTGCTCCTTAAGCCTAAGCCAAGAGTAGGTGACAGCAGACCTGGACTTCCCATCAACACAATGGAAAACAATGGATAAAAAATCCTGCTGGGGCTGACTGCTTCTCCTTGCTCCATTAAAAAGCAGGATCTATGCCACAGCACACACATGTCAATTATCTCACACAGAATGACACAGCAGAGCCCCTGTTCCACACGCCCAACCTCTCCGAGCCAGAGACACAGCCCTGCTGCCACCTCCTTCTCCAAAGAGCCCGTGGCCAGCAGCCAGCTGAAGCAGCCAGAGGAAAATGCAGCTTTTTGCCTTTTTTTCCTCAAGCAAGGGAGGATGAGGCCTTAAGTGCCTGGTTAGACCCATCAAAGAGAAATGTAAGGCTTTTATGCTACTCAGACTGAAAAAAAAGCTCATTTTCCACCATGCTTTTATTGGAGAAATTCAAGACAGAAAAGACACGTTGCCCACTGCAGCCATGACATGGCAGGCAAAAAAAATCCAAGCCTGGAAAAGCTTTCAGGATTTTAAAACATTCCCCATTCCCGACCAGAATTTTATCAAACAAACAAACAAAACAAAACAACCCCAAAAACAAAACAAACAAACAAACCAACCAAAACAAACAAAAGAAAACAAAAGGAAAGAAAAAAGAAAGAAGGAGACAGAAAAGGACATAAAGAGACCTTCTCCTCTAAAACAGTTGGGGTAGGAGGGGGACAACAGGACAGCCAGGCTGGTCAGCCAGGTGCTAAGGGCATTCATTCACAAGCAACATGGCCAAGTAAGGTTTAACAGATGGGTCTTCTTCACTTGGCTCAGCAACCTGAACCCAAATTTCCAGTAACTCTTCCTGACCCCAGCAGCCATTACTCTGGGGCACTTCTCTTCAACCGAGACTTCTGACAAAAATGACACAAATTTTCCTATAGGGAGTGTCTGTATTGATAACCCAATCCTTTGGAAAATTCCTAGAACAGCCACAAAGGCTATAAAAATATATTCACATGGTTCAGCTTATGCTTTCACTCAAATTTATCCCCCTGATGGTTCTAACAAACTGCAGGTTTCTCTCCAAAACCCCTCTCTAAATTTGTTTAGAAATCCTTCAGCCAAACTCTATGATTAGTTTTCATCCCTTAACCTTTCTAGTTACTCAAGGCATGAATATGGAATGAATTTATGGCATTCCTATCCCTTAATGAAATGCAAAGATCCTGCATGAAAAAACACGCACACAGATTCTGGAGCGAGACATGCACACACAGTACTTGTGTGTGAGTGACATACATAGCCAAGTAAGAAAATCCTGTCATCTGTAATTCATACCCAAGACTTCAGGTATCAAAAAACTGCACTCAAAGCAGCTGGTGGTCTCATATTACCACGCTGGCTGCAGCAAGCTCTTCACATCTCATTAACGGCGTAATGAAGGCTCAATCAGGGATACAGCCTATCAAGACTGCCAAGCACAGGCACACAGAGGCCAGAGCAGAAAGATCAGCTTGTACCAAGGTTTTTATTGTTTAGATCTCGGAATTGGGAAAGAGCTAGTCCTGCCACAGAAAGTATTTTCCAGTGAGCAAACGGCACACAAAGAGACAAAGATCAAACCCTCGAAGGGCTTGGAAGGCTTTGCACAAGGAAGGTGGCACCACGCAGGTCACGCACAGGGTTCATTTCCACAGGTGGGGTGTAAAACCACTGAAGCAATGGGGGTGCTGAAGCCAGAGGCCAGAAGAGTGATCAGGATGGGGACACACATGCTTGCACCAATGACCAAGTGTCCCTTCAATATGTAACACAATTAGCACTGAACTCAGCAGCTTTATTCCTCATGTACGCAGGAATTATTTGTAGTAGGGCTTCCTAATGTTCTCTCTACTGATTATACCATAGAATCAAAGAATAACAGGTTGGAAGAGACATTAAGGATCATCTGGTCCAACCTTTCATAGTTTACACAAGATGGCCCAGGACTCTGTCCAGACAAATCTTATCAGTGTCCTATTTTGGGGTATCTATCACTTCCCTGGGGAGAAGCATGATCTCCTCGTGAAAAAATTTTCTCTTCTGTCCAATCAAAATCTCATCCATTACCCCTTGTCTTTTCCATGTGACTCCTTGCAAAAAATGAGTCTCCATTCTCTCTGTAGCCATCCTTTAAATACAGGAACATGGTGATAAGCCTCCCCTAAGACATCTGTTCTCGAGACTGAACAAACCCAGATCTTTTTGTATGCAACGTATACATTTATATATTTCCAAACAGTTGGCACTGGTGTATTCAGTCAAAATCCGGGGAAGAAAGGATGCTGGAAGAAGAAATGAGTACAAAGAGGGGTCCAACACCCAACCATGGATGGAGCAACAACGGCTTCAGCAGGGAGCCCGCTGCTCACCATCCTGCAATCCATGCTGGGATCCCGGGTGGGGTCAACAACTCTCCTTGGCACATGTGTGCAGACCCTCAAGCATCCTTCCATGGCAGCTCAGACCCTGCCAGAAACGTCACATTTCTGCAATCCCCCCTGCACACAGTGCTGCTGGCACTGGTCATCTGCTGCTGTCAAAAAAGAGGAGGATAGAACACACAAGTATTTTTCCTTCCTGGTTGAGGGAGCTGAATCTGCTCACGGAAGGACTGGTGAAGCCCCAAGGCCAGGATGAAGTATGAGGTGGGAGCTGGCAGCTGCACAGGATGAAATGCAGAAGACAAGAGTAAGACCCAGGAGGATGAGCCCATCTCCACCTCATATCAGATCACCTTTAGCCATTTTTCACATCCTCCTCGAATAAGAAGCTGAACAGTGCTGGTACCCAGGGACAGGGCTACGATCAATGAGCACTGCCTGCACGGGGTCTTTAACACCCACAGAAATCAATGGCAATATCTTTCAACCTCAGCCCTTGCCAGATTATGCTTGCAGCAGTAATGGAGGCGTAAATACGAGGAGCAGTAAATGAGCAAACTGCTAATTGTGAAGCTTTCCCATGTATTCCCTGCGAAATCAGCAGTGAGAGCAGTTCACTGGGTGCCTAACCAGGCACAAGATGGTACTTGCTCAGGATTGCTCACTGCTAAAGCCGCTTGCTTTCACGGGGACGTGCAGGAGCACGCTACCACCCACCGCACACGCATCACTCAAAATTACTGCCCTGAGTGACTGCATGTGAATTCTGATCCAAAACAAAACCTAAATCAGGTCTCAAACCTTACCTAGATTGTGAAGGGGAAGTTATATAAAGTCATTCGGTAATTTACACCCTGTATTTTACCTTTATCTCTGTTATTATCTGACCTTCCCCACTTTTTCTTCATGTGGCAAGAAATGAACTGGCAGTGTACAGCCCAGTGTGGGAAGGACAAGGTGACAGCCAGCAAACAGCAAAATGACAGAAACACAAAGAAAATATTTGAAATGGTATAAAAGGGACATAAAAATAAATCGCACAGAGAAATTTCACACCAAAGGATGTTATTTCTTCAGAACAAACTCCATGATATTTGACTGTGACAGTCTCCTAAAAGAAATGGTGCACTTTTTTTTGATGAACTGAGAATCAGAAAGAGCAAGTAGAGTGTGGAGAGGATTCTGGGATGCTGCATGGCCAGGAAAATGGACAGACTGATCCACCCAACCTCCACCTCTGAAACAGAGATCTCACCATTAAGCACTTTCATCATCAAGAATAAGAAAGAAGTAGTTTGCAAAGACTCAAACAGTTTTCAGCTTAAAGTCTCTGCAAATTAATACACTTTGTAGGAAAAAACAGTCAAATGTAGTGTTTATTCTAAGCACTTTACTGCCTCAGACTCATTAACCTGGTACCTTACATGCTGTCTTTGTAATGCAAATTTGCTAAAATACTGTGCTTTTCATAAAACATTCATACAGACAAGCTCACACTGCTCAAATACCAATTGTAAGTGGAGCAAAAATACACTTACTTTTTCCTAATATTTCGGCTCTGCACCTAAGTCATATCTGCATAAACAGTTTGAGAGAAACCTTCTGCTGTTGCTGCTGCCACTGTAGCACAAAGGTGGAAGATTTCCCAAAGCAGCTGATGTAGGCAATTATAAACTGAATTACCACATGCCAAAGCCAAATGAAAAGACTTTGTAGAAGGTACCTGCAGCAGAGTTTTCTTGAGGAAGAGAGATCATTACAGAGAGGAGGAGAGATACCCTGCATTTAAGGAGGCCGAACATTGCACACACTGCACCTGTTTGCTGAGCTCCTATTTAGGAGCCACCTGCCCTGCCTGCAGCACATCACCACAAGAGTTTGCTGGGCATCCTCACCACGCAGCACCAGGCACGCTGCTTCCAACTGCTGAACTGGCTGGACATGACACACCCGTCCAACGACACGGGCAGCCCAGCAGGAGACACAAAATCATCTCCATAAGGTCTCCAGCCGAGCTTGACCCACACACCGAGAGATAACTCCGGGCTGGAGCAGGCTGAGGGAAGGGAAGGTTCCTCATTTGTCACTTACACAGCTGTGGAGAAGGACCAAAACACCACCTCCAGAGTTCTGTGTTACAACAGCACTCTCCCTCCTCCAGTGGACTTAGATCTTAGACCATGAACTACCACAGCAAAGCCATGGCCAGCTGAGATTCACAATACAAACTGCACTAAACCAAATTCAAATACACAGGATAAATGCAGGAAATTTTGTGAGCTTTTCCTCCTCCCTCCACACTTACCAACTACTTTTGTTTCAAGACAATCTATAACTGTGCCATCTCAAATTAAACTCTGAGCAACTGCTCTCATCCTGTATTTAGTTTTGAAAACTGTCATTTCTTTTTCAGGCCTGAAGAAGGGCCCACAAACCTGGAAAATGTCTAAGTTTTACAACTGTACCAGTTGGTCTGACAGGAGAAAACACCACCTTCCCAGACTTCCCTGAGCTAGGAGGCAGAACTCAACAACATTGCCTGAGGTGCCAGAATCATCTACACTGGTTTTCATCAGGTTCAGAGCTACGACACAAAGGTAACCAACGTGAGGCATCTTAACAGGAGGTTTTCTTTATTCTGCATAATAACATGCCAACTGCAAGCCAGGTGTACTTCCCAACCTGCCTGCTAGACCTGGTTCCCACTCACCCAAAACACACCAAGGTTCCATTACTGCTCCTGAGCACAGATGACTTCCCAAAGGAAGCCAGGTCCTCAGGGGGATGAGGCACACATCACTGGGATGCACCCACACCACACAGGCACCGCATGGCAAGGCCTGGAGGCTGGGAACTGCACCCAGGACGACTACCCTGCAGTACAGGCATAACCAAAGTGAATCGGACTTAACACAGAACTTTTAAATTGTTAAAATAAATTAGCAGAGTCACAAGAACAAAACAAAACAAAACAACAAAGAAATCCACCCAAAACCCCCTCAAACACCCTCCTCATCACCCAAAGAAAACCTCCAAATCCAACAGAGATTGGGGCAGGATCTATAATCAAAATAAAACCAAAACAGTAATTTTGCATATGTGCTTCATAACATGTTAAGAAAATAAGTACTTGTTCAAACACCTGCAATGATTTCTCAGATGCAGAAGAGAGTGAACATACTGAAACCTGCTTGGTTTCGAAACTCAGTTCATTTGGCACATCCTCCACTTTTGCAAGAAAACAAACAGCAAAGGCAGACAAGCCATGGCATGAGCAGCCCTGCACCCTCCTGCCCACCTGCCTGAAGCCCGACTCAGAGGAACCTCCCTGCTACACCAGCTTAGCTTCATCTTCACACTCAGTCCTCAGCCTGTCCATTAAAATGGTCAATAGCAATGCCAGCTGAGAAATGTCCATCACTGGGAACTCCTTTTTACAGGTCACTGGCCAACCAGACAACAACAGCTTCTAGCCATGACTGACCTCTCTGCGACACGAACCGCTGATTTCCAGGAGAAAGACAAGCCACGAGCCATCCACTTTCTTAGTCGTAATTAAAACAAAACCAAAACCACTCAATTGTTTCTATATAAATTTGTTTGTACAAAATAAAAATATGCAATCATCCTGCTACATTTCTGGAGACTGAACGCTAACGTAATAAGAATCTGAATGCATTCAGTTCATCTACTGTTGAACAGAAATCAGCATCGCAACAGTTTGGATAACAAAATGTTCTGCTGCACAGACCTCCAAGTAAGCTGACAAAAAAGATTCAGATGGGTGTGTCTTATGATGGAAAAATTAACTGTGATAAAGAATAAAATGCCCTTTAGATATGTTGTTTTCAGAGTCATTAAGATGCAAAAGGAATTAAAAAAAAATGCCGTCTCCATGAAGTTCAAGCACATGTATGAAAAAGCAAACAAACCTGCCTGGATGACTGGCTGTTTGCAATCCTGGCTCTGGCAAAACTGGCTTCTTTAGTCAATCAGTCCTGCTCCCACTGTGCTATACAGAGATGGGTGATGCAGATAGATCTGGGAGTTTTAGGAAAAATGGAGCAAAACCAGCACAACACACACTGAAGTCTCTATCAAAGAAAAAGGCATAACACCAGTTCTTTCCTCTTGCACACATTTTACATGTTTGCCATTTGCAGAGATTCTCAGAGACAGACTGCAATGTTTGACTCCAGTAAAATGTCTCCAGAGAAAGTCTGCCTTGATCTAAGATTCTCATACTTGGGTTTTAATTTCCAGTCATATTTACAGGAATCTGCTTCCTCCAATTTCCTAATTGAGAGTACATGGCCTGAAATATGCCCATCAGCTATCATATGACTGCAAATCAGCTATCAGCTTAACCAAGAGATACACATTCTCAGGCTTCAGAAAATAATTAGGCACCCCAGATTTTCCTGCAGCTTCCAGAAGAGCAGATGTCAACAACCACATCAACAACCAAGACCACTGGTCCCATCCAGCCTTGCAGCTCCTGCACCCCGACATCTCAGTGATTCACGGAATTGCTGCCACAGTAACCACCAAGATTCATGGAAATGACACAACAAACCCACAACTGGCTGCCTGTGTGCAGTTTCTGCTCTGAGCTGAACTCCTACTCACCAGGCTCTTGGTCCTTCATGGATATGCACTCTTTGATGGACTCTGTTATGCCAAGACTAGCGGCAGTGGGGAGCGGGCCAAGCAAGGATTCCAGTGCAGGGGGTCTTACAAGAGTTTCATTTCCATTTCTGCATTCCCCATCTTCATTTCTTTTAACTCTATCCTTCTCATTAAGTTCATCATAAAAGTCCTTGTTTAAGTGATTAGCAGCTGCTTCTAGTTCCTCATCTTCTGCCTCCTCCTCTCCAAGTATGCTAGAGGCATTATCATCTATAGAGTCTGTAAGGGGAAAAAACCCAACAGATCATTGCATAGCATCTGTTACAGAAACTAAATAAATAGAGAGGCGCTCACTTAAAGAATAAAAATCTTTAGAGGAAATCTGCAAAAGAAATAGACAATATTTTAGTTCAATGTATGAATACATGGAGTTTCCAGATGCTCTTCAAATTCATTACCTTGACTACTACAATGTACTTTGTTGACCACAATCATCATTTAAAATAGAAGCATCGTCTTATCATATTAGGTAAAAGGGCTTTGTGAGACAAGTCAGCTATTTCCTGGTATAATTACAAATTAAAAATAGCCAGTTCAACCTGCACAAAGCCCTTCCATATGGGAAGTCAACTGGGGAATCTGGCGACAGAAGGGTCTAGATACTGGTCCACTGCACTTTCAGTGATGAAAAGAAACATTCTCAGGTGCCAGTGCCAAGCTTATGCTGCACCAGAAAAGAAAAACAACTGAAACCATTAATGAACTATCCCTGCTATGAACAATGTGGCTGTTTTGAAGACTGACCTATGAAACAGCTATTTGGCAGAGAGAACCCCAGCGCAAGAGATCTTGTACCATGCAAGCATATATATGATCACATTTATCACCATAACATTCATACACTTCAGACCGCCAGATCTGAACTCAATACTATTTAAGGAGTCATAAGACTTTATAGACTTACCATCTTTAGTGAAATTTGCAAATACGCCTTTTGCTTTCGGTCTACTGTTTTCTAATTCAATCTCTATTTCATCTTGGTAGCTCGATATTTCTCCTGTGGTGTTGAAATAAAAATAAAACTCAGCAATCATTGATGTAATATTGAAGAAATGAGTGATATGTTACAGTAAACACAACTTATACCTTCAAAATCCTCCAGCTTTTTTGATAATGCCTTCTCAAGCTGAAATGACAATAAACAAAACAAACATGAAATTACTAAAAAAATATGCACAATTGTGAACTGTTTGTGAGCTGTACATAGAGACAGAGAATGGCAGGGTATTTCAAAAGCATAAGTAGGTTTTGAATCACCACTGAAATGACTTTGTAGTGTCAGATAGGTATAACAGACAGGTCTCAAAATACTGACCAATTTCAAAAGTTATCTCCCCCATCTATATTTCAAAAGGAGCCTTCACTCTGGCAAGCTGTAAATAAAATGCCTCATTCTCCAGCAGTCAGACTCTGTGACTGTGCCTGTAGATGTGAGAAGTGCAAGGACAGTGCTGAGACTAGAGTGCCCACAGCAGACAGAGCATGCTGGTGATGGCAGAGTGAAGCTGTGCCCTACAGCACCTGGCTGGTTCTTGAGAACATCACTAACACCCTACAGACCTCTAAATGACAGCACAGAACAAGAGAAAACCCTAACAAACCAATAACGTAAGAATTGACGATGACAGCAGTAAAATCTTCTCTGCTGCCAGCTTTAGTTCACGATTTGTAAAGAATTAAGCCACATGAGAACTAATCTCTGTGGAAGCAGGTGTTGTACCACACAAAACCACCAGCAGTCTCATTAAAGTGAATGGGTTATTGTTTTCATATCTATTTTTAAAAAGTTCTATGTAATGGCACTTCTCCTAACCACGGGTATCACCTTTAAAACAGTGCACAGTTTCTGATCCTGTGACATTTTTAATTCGGAAACTACCCCTTTGCCAATAAACCAAAAAATATCTTTAGTTAATGGGTACCATATGAACTAATGCTCAGCCTTCTCTCAAGAACTTCAAAATAAATCTACTAAACCTTACCAAGGGCTGGACAGTTAGGATTTAGCATTAACTGATTCAAAAGAGAATGCACAGAGGGAGGAGAGAGGAAAGAACCACAGAGAGCAGCCAATTCAGAATTTACCTGCTGTATCTTCAATTTTTTTTGACCAGCTGTAAACGAAGGAGGATCACATTCTTCTTCCAAGTCAATTTTCATAAACTCATCTATGGTTAGCTGACTGGTTGGTGTATCTTCAAACTCTGTCAACCTACCAAAGCATACAGCACATGACCAAAACATCTCCAAGAACTCCTTTGAAAGTAACAAAATTTGCAAACTGCCAAGCTATGGAATAAACATGTCATCCTTAGCAACTCTGGCTCAAACACAGCCCACATTAAAACTGAAGTGCTACTAATTGTCTCATCTGCTGCAAAGAAAGTATCTTTTCATATCCCAAATTAGCTTCTGATTTATTAGAGTGTGTAACACACATTTTTTTTGATGAACAAAGACTGAACAGAAATACTGCAGCCCCTATGGTTAATTAAGTATAGACGAAACTAAGACAAGAAACACAGCTCATTCCTCCCCTCTCGTTGCTTTTGTTATCGATAGCAACAACAAAATGGATTCACCAAATAAAATATCTGTCATCCTAGTTTAGGAGTACGCTCAAAAATCTTCCTGATACGTCAGCATGATTAATTTACACAAAGCAAATGTTAAAGTAACACCTCTTCAGCAGCCTGGAAGAGGGACAAGAAGTAATCTTCCCAGGATGCACAGAAGCAGTGGTAAAATAAATTGATCATCTGCACATCACACAGATGAAATAGACGGATGAACATAATTTGATAATAAAAAACTTTGGATTTGTTTAATGTTTGCATTTTAGAAGTTCCTACCTATGGGAGAGATAGGACTGGCTCCATGGGGAATTGCCATGAAAGCAGCTGAATCTTTCAGAGGAATTCAATCTTAAATAAGACCACGTGGTCATAACTTAATCCACAAATACCAGCATTTTATACAGGTGGCTGAGAATGAGCACATCCATTTTACAGATGGAGAAAATGAGACAAAAGGTTAAGTACAAAGCCAGGTCAGGAAACGTCTGGCAGAATGCTTCTCTGACAGAAAGTGCCCTTTTAATAATATCAACATTTTCCATGGGAAAATGGCAATGATGGGTCTGCAGCTGCTTCGCTGGAATATTCCCATCTTCCAGAGGAAGAAGAGCTGACAACAGCTTCCATCTGCAAAGCTAGGGAACTAAAAATGGTGATTCAGTGCTCTCAGCACAGGACCTTTCTGCATTTCTCTCCCCCTAAAAACAGTTGCGGTTTTCTCCTCAGTTTTCTCCTCTACCTCTGGTTGCAACGAAACTCCTTCCAAACAAGGAATTTTCTCTAGGACAGAAATTCAGTTTCTGGCCAACACCAGGGTCAAAGCCAAGAGCACAGGGCCACATTCTCCTGCTATATCCTCACCAGTCTCTGTGCTTCTTCCTTTATAAATCGAGGAGCAAGACAAGACAGTCCATACGGAGGGGTGTAAGCAGGCTGTGACTGCAGGACACTTCGCCCGGAGGCATCCCACTCCTGGAGCACAGGCCACAGGCCACAGGCAGCATCTCATGCCATGAAATGCACAGAGAGAGCTGGGCACCTCTGTGTGACTCCAACAGCAAGCAGCACATCGAGCCCATGCATGGCTATGCCAGCCAGAACTAGTGCTGCTGAGGAGAAGAAAACCTACGAAAACTAGACTTGCTTTTGGAATTCAAGCATCTCCACAAAGCCCCAAATTAGCCATGTACTTGAGAGAGACTGACAGCCCAAACCCTTCCCTCAGAGTAACAGGGACCAGCTCCCTCCTCCTCTCTTTCAGATCAAATTGGAAAGGAGAGGAGGATGCTGTTGGCAGCAGCAGCACCCAGCTTTTAATTAAAAGACTAGAAATCTTTCTCGGCGTTAACGGGCTTCCAGCATGCATTACCCACCTTCCAGGAGGGAGCCACATCTATCAGGCTAGAGGGAAAACCTGGCTAGGGCACTGTTACTATTACTTTAGTTCAGGATTCACTTAATGCCAAACCCATGTATCATTTGAGGAGCATGGATCTTCCCAGCCACCATCATTAAAGAACAACCATCCATCTCCCCACGAATGAATCATGCACTCACAGGCAGTCCCACTTCAGCAAGACTTCCTCACAACCAGCCTCGCCTCGTTAAAATATTACTCTCCTCCCAGTGCTAAAAGCCAAGGTGCACTTTGGCAAAGACACACGGTTTGTTTACCCAACACTTGCTCTGAGTCTGAGATGAGCTGCCAGAGCCCCACCAAAGCAGCACCACCTCTGTGTGTGCTGAGGAGCCAGGAAAACACCAGGAGCAAAACCTACGAAGCCAGGCTGGGGACAGGATGACCACGACTGGGTGTCAGCACCTACCCTTTGCACGTCTGCCTGCAGACACCTCAGGCTCTGTCTGTCCCTGTCCCTGTCCCTGTCCTGCCCACAGTGCCATCTGACTCACGCCACGTACCCTGCACCCGTCAGACGTCAGCCAGCGTGCCAGAGCTGGCACGAGCCCCAGCTCAAGCACCAGCTGCCACCCCGAGCCACAGTGGCAGGATGGCTCTCTCCCAACCCCTTCAGTGTGTCTGCACTAGGACAGGGCAGAGCTACATCGTGTTTGCTGCCACGGAGCTCAATCCCACAGCACAGCACGGTTCAACCACCTGACGGGGCCACCAGCCGCCAGTCCCATGCCCATGCCCTCCCTTTCCCCAGTTCTGATCCAAGCCAAGCAGGGCAGGGCTGAGCACTCCGTGGGGAGGGCTGAAGCACCACAGTTTAAGCACAGACTGGTGGTGACGCGAATTTAGAGCAGCACGTTATTTTTTCACTTCTCTCAAGCCTTGCCCCCAAGGCTCTAGCCCTCCTCCCAAAATGAGGAATCATCCCTGATGGTCAGGATCCCAGCCTGAGCATCATCTCCATGGGAGAGCAAGCTGCACACTCAGTATTTTCTCCTTTAACTTGATATAAATAAATACCTGTGTTTGCCAACCACTCGCCTGCCTCAACATTTTACATTGGCTGATATCCTGTCTACATATTTTTAAACATTTCTTTAATTTTATCCACTGTTTGGACACATGCCACCAAGGCAACAAACTGATGCTGCAGCAGTCTGCACCACATGAAACAAGGCAACATTAGTTTGGCAGTTAAGAAAAACTGATGCAACCTTAATTATAAACACAATAATTTCAGGGGCAAGGGAGTGGCTTCATGAAAAAAAAATAGCTACAGGCTATTTTTTAAGTCCCACATAAAAATGCTATCCAAGTTCATTTTTCACTATTGTTAACCTAAAAAAATCTAATAAGAGTTGCCACTTTAAGTTATGCACAGACAGAGGGAAAATAAACAGATATACAAATTAAAATATTATTTCCTTGGCACAAATTCAAAAAGGTTTTAAAAACTGAAATTTGGCAGACAAGGATTTTCTATTTATAGTCAAAGCAGAGGCAACCACTACAGCTCAGGCTAAGATTCAACTTCCAGTATAAACCGTCCTCTTAGAGTTTCTCACAGCAAACTCTTTCAAGCAAATTCCTCTGGGAGAAAAGTTTTTCCAGAGCGTGGTGTCATCTGCCTCTAACCCCAACCTTTTTTTACAAAGAAAAATTTCCACAGTTGTTGTCTCATCCATTTACAGACAAAACCACACCTCTGCTTCTGATAAAGCACTTCTGTGCACAAACCAGTAAACCGATTCTGTTCACACTTAATTGAACTCCCAATAAGGGAAAATGGGTCAATCATTTTGAAGTTACATCCAACGTCCTTTTTAGTTCATTTTGTTCCAGGGATACCCTCCAGTGGAGACTCCTGAATCCAGTCTACAGCAATGGAAAAAACAAACTCGTGTGTGCAGCTAAGGGCTCGGTTTTAATGTTTAATTGAGATTCTGCAGCAGCGGGGTGTGACAAAGCACACAAAAGAACAAGGACCTCTGGAGTCCAACTCACAAATGCTTCAGGAGCCCAAGTTCAAAGCCCAAGAGGGACTTCTAAGCAGAGACCTTTTAGGAACAGCCACGGTGTCCTCCTACCTATACACAATCAGCATGGAGCTCTAGAAAGCAGGCAGCATGAGCAGAGGTATCTTGTGCTGCATCTCCACACAGAAGGGCAAACAAATTACAACTTCAGAGACAGCTGTTTTTTTAAAGAGGGAACGTGGGGTTTAGCCTGAGCCATCAGCCTTCAAGTTACCTGTTGTGAGACGTCTTTTTAAAGTACTTAAAGTATTTTATCAATGGATTAGAAAAATAATAAGCTGAATATGCCACACCGTTAGCAGAAATATATGAAAAAACTCCTTTATTGCAAAATAAACTGGTGCTGGCAACTAAACTCCCCTGAGTTTTCCCAAATTAACAATATAATTAAAACCATAAGTAATAACTTACGTGGTATCTGCATAGTCTTAACCGTCATATCAATTACAAATATTCTAGTAATAGATCAGCTGATCTGACACCTCAGACAATCCCAAACTCTGGAAAAGTAAGGGATTTACTTTTGTGTCTTAGCGAAGAACCAGAATATTGCAGAATATCCCCACTGTTTTAACTTAACTCTCGTCAGTGCTTCCAAACCTGTGCACTCACAGGAGAGAAGCTCAGAACTCACACTGCTGTTCAAACCATCACTATTTCTATACTACAAATCTAACAGTCTATTGAATCATCCTTCTCTCCTTATTTTTTTCCAAGCCATACAATGTTTAGACATGAACTATTTATGGAAGTATGTAAACACATACCCTAGAAGTGATACTTAATATAGAACATGTATCCAAAATAGTTATTAAATGCTTCCTACATGACATAACAAAAAGTTTTCCAGTAGCCACCAGTAAGTAAATAAATAGAAATGTCCTGATACGTAAACATTGTACATATATATAATTTCACATGTACTTGCAGTAATATAAAAGGTAGTTTTAAGCCTGCATGAATGAGTAACTCATTACTAAAGGTAAGGACAAAATCAGAGGTGATCAAGTTGCTGCGGTTTTACAACTTACAACTCATCACCCGAGCTGTGCTAAATTAGTCTGTCTGTTCCTGGCCAAATGCAGCTCTTAAAGAGAAATATTCTCACCTTCACACAACTTCCAACATTAATACACATCACCTCTTTTTGCAATGGACTAAGAGCATACACACAAAGTCATTTACTGTCAATTAACAGGTGAGTGATAATTTATGGGGCTCATTTACTGGCAACTCTCTGACGTTTCTCTAAAGTATTAAAAACACGTACCTCTAAAGATTGTTCTAAATAGAGCACCCTTTAAAATTAGTTCCTGTTACTTGCTCACACCAACACAGAAATTTAAAACTGTCACAACTTCATTAGCATAAATTTTAAAGCCCTGATTCTACAAATGCTTACACATAGAGTTAACTTGCATTAACACCTGTGGCCCACTGTTAGCCCTTGGATAATCCAACCAGCACATCCCTGGCCATCCCAGAACTCTGCCAGTCTAAACCGCCTGAAAATTTTTGTTCTTTTTTTCCCCTGGATTCAAATGCTCACACCATGCTAATGAAACAAAATGTTTCCTTATTCCTTAAAATTCTGCTTCATTAGCATGGTTCCTCTGCTGTGGTCTGTCAAAAGCACTCTATGATCTCCTGGAAAAGAAAAATAGAGCTGTTTAATTTCTTAACAGCCACTCAGATGAGGAAAGTCAAACATAGGAAAACTGTTTACAAGATCTAAGCCTGAGTTAATGCGAATAAGTTACTGATTGTTTCAAAAGTAAGAGTCACCAAGTAATTTTGAAATTATATTTTTAAGTATGATGTACTAAAATATATTAAGAATATAATTAATGTCTTAACTTGCTAACTGTATAGAAGCTGGATTTATAAAAAGGAACATTGCCTGCAAAACTGGATTCCTCAGAAATAAAACCTTTCTTTATTAAACCAGACGATCCAACTTACAAAGGTACACAGTATCAGCCCACGTGGATCAAGCTGTATTTCACTCACTACAGTAGAAAGGTTTCTAGAAATCATCTGTAAGCCACTTGATTTGATTTAACTGGAGACATGAGATATTTCTCAGTTCAGCTTATGGCAGCAGCAGCCAGCGAAGGAGCTGCTTGGTTGCTGAGCTGAGATCAGAGCGGACACCACCACAAGCTCCTTTACATGAAATAAATTTCCGGGCATTCTAAATGCTTCTCTCCACATCACACTTCAACCAAGAGCCCTTACACGACTCTGACATTCGGAGCACCCTCGGCCCCTCCATGCTCAGACCCCTTCGGTGGCCAGCTCTCACTGATTCACCAGGTACCCTCCACGGAATTCTAGCATGGCTGTACTTGGATCACAGCACAACACTGCCTTTCCCTTCAGTCCTGGCCTTGATAGGGCTTTGGTATTTTGAAAAACAACAGCCTCACAGCCACCTCACAGCTACACATGTCTTTGTTTCTTTCCTTTCCCATCCTGACTCCAGGCTGAAGTATGGACTGGCTCCTCCCTTTGCCTGCTCTCACAGGCATCTGTCCAGCTTGAGACAGCACTGGGAGCTTGGACACGAGGCTTATGCCAGCCATATATTACAGAAATGAAAAAAAAGTATATAAAAGCTGCAGGCAGTACATACAGTACATTTATCTCTACGCATAAATCTTTAATTTTTCCAGAAAATTACCACCTCAGTCATTGAAAGAGCTGTAACAGGGTCCCCAGGATATAAGCAAAGGACCCCATTTATGAAAGTCCCTGCAGCATCTACAACTGGTAAATGAAGCTCCTCCGTAACAAGTCTTGTCTTCCTTCCCAAAACACTATGCAGTTGTGAGAAAAAAATATTCACCTCAAAAAAAAAGCTGCTTAAACCCACTCTGGCCTTTCGTTCCAATTTCTTCTAAATGAAGCTTTACTGCTTCTGAAGTTCATCACAAATAGGTTTTTTAGCAGATAGTACTTTATGGGACTGAGAAGAAGTATTTTTTATGCAAAAAGCAGTTCAATTTAAAGATAAAGTGAGCAAGCCAAAGCAGCAAAATGCAAATGTTAAGAAAGATAAGCTGATTTTTTTTTTCTATGGCAGAAGTGCCTAAGATCTTCAAACGGGCATAAGGGCCACACAGTATTAGATAATGCACAATGGACAAGTACCACAAGAATTAGTCTTATTGAAGATAAGACAAAATTTAGAACGCAGAGAAAGCATGCAAGAGATGAATAAAAAGATGAAGGGGCAGAGTATTTAAAGGTTAAAATGACAGAGGCGAAGACAGGTGCACTGAACACAGGCACAAATGTGAGGACTGAACTAAATAAAAGGATTTGGTTTATTAAAAGTTAATTTCTGCTACCTCCACGGATGATTACATAGAAAATAACAATTTGACTAATTAGTTAATATTTGTACAGTACTTTGAATATATAAAGTGATATATAAGTTAATATAATTTCAATTAGACTGGAAATGAGATAGAATTATCAGTGCATTTATTAATATTTAATAAGTTCGCTTTCAACAACAGCAACAAGCTTTACATTTTAATTGTGTGCTTCAAAACATAAAGCTAGAAGGCCCTGTGAAGTGACTACAAAGTTTTCTCTACCAATATTACCAAAAACCCACACATATTAAAAATAAACAAATACTGCTTTTTAACCAAACCAATGTCCAAATTAAGAACTCTTGACTGGAAGATGAGTGACAACACACATGGGCCATGCTTTGTCGCTTCTTCCTTCCAAAACAGACTCCCTTCATGACCAGGTTGTGAATTTTTATGACCTGGAGGCACATCACATCTTTGTGAACCTCCTCCAAAGAGCTCCTCCTCCAGCTCAGAGCAGTGAAAGAGGACACAGCCTCCAGGCACGCGGATGGACAACAGGGTGAACTAATCCAGCCCCACCAGCTGCACTGCCCAGGACCAGAAACAGTGCCCTTCTCAGGGAAGGGCTGTCACCCCCTGCTGAGGGTCTTCCCCAAACAGGAATTCCCAATCAGGGCTTCTCTAAGAGCATCGCTCCTGCATCCTCATCCACACAGCGCTGTCCTCCCAGGCAGACACACATCATGTGGTGCCCACCTCCCCTTATGGATTTCTGCCACGAGCACCAGAAGCAAACCCAGCTTCCAATGGTCTGTGCTTCCCCAGGAAGCCAACTGGGAGCTAAATCAAACCACACAGCAGAACCTGCAGGCTGGAAGTGTCAGCATTATCTGGACTCATGTTGGGTTTCACCTCCAGAGCTGTCAGGGCAAAGCCATCAGCAGTGAACACAGCATCCAACACCTCCACAAAACACAAAGCAGCAGCAGCTCTTTACCAACCAGAGTAACTATAATTAAAAGGAAATAAAACTGCACATCAAACTGAGAAGCAAAGGAATTTTTAAGAATGTGAAATAAGTTCTTATTCATTTAGACAACTTCTATTTGATGGCATTTTGAAAGGAATTCTTGAAAGAAGAGGAAAAAACAGGAGTGCAGAAAGTTATTCAAAGGTATTTTTTTTATTTGCCTTCGTTAAATACTATATAACGTGCTCTTATTTGAAAAACATCAATCAAATTTATAGATTCGTGATAAATAGTTGTAATTATAGCTGCCTGAAAATAATTCAGCTGTCACGTTTACCCTGTCAAAGTAAATAAGGCTGTCATTTTAGTTGATGTGTGTGACTTGAGTAAACATTTCAAAGCATGAATTTTGAAGTAAGATTTTCTCGCTTGAAACAATTGCTCAAATTAATTTTCCTTCCAACTCTAATTTATTATGCTTATTTTCTTAGTAAGTGCAAACTCTTTAGCTATTTAACCAAAGCATCTTGGAGTAGATTGTGGTGCATAACTCATTAATCATACAAAATGCATAACTAAAACACATGACCTTTTGGCCAGAGAAAAAAAAGTGGCATTGGTATTGCTCCATCCTTATAGCTGTAGTACCTCAACGCATTTAAAATACTTTAAATTTATCCCTATACCACCCATGCACAGTAAGAAAATGGCATCATTCCTGTTCCACCAGTCTGGGGACATCTGGGGCAAAAACATTTTCCACAATTAATAAGTGAATATTTTTAACAAGTATTAGGCTCGGTTGGATGTGCTTAGGCTGATCCCAGCAAGGTGAAGAGAGACACTAAGGAAGCTTTCTAAAGACAGACCTTGGGGTAACAAACATCAGAATGTATTGGTGACAGAAAAATTTCCAACTGTGGGCAACAGAAATCATGGTATTTTAGTTAGGTCATTTTTTACTCAACCTATGGGGAAAGAGTATGTTACAACTTTTCAAAAGTAAAATGACAGGAACTGAGTATCTGCTTACATCATTAAACTATGAAAAATACTACTTGATCTTTAAAAAAATAAACATGCAAAAGGTACTTGGAAAATTCCCACTTTCAGGGGATCCTTCGCTGAACTTATCATTGGACTCACTGTGCTGTCTTCTATTTATTAGCAGTGCAACACTACCAAAAATGAACATTCCAGCAAAATATTTTGAAAAGTTCTGTTCAATAACAGCTTAAAAACAAGACTTCTCATCACTGGCTTCTGGATTAATGAAAAAAAAAAAATCTCACAGTAGACTGTCAGCTTTGAAAATCAATAAATTATTTTTTTCTGAGGACATGACAATACTGTTAATATTACTGACACAGCATTATTTTGCCTTCAAGTCTTCACCGGTTAAATAGGCACAGTGCTCCTTACTATCTCTGCTAAGTATTTGAGACCTTACATAAGAGGCAAAGTACTTTAAAATGACCAGCTAAAACATGTACTTATTTAATTCATGGCACTTGTGAAAATAACCTGGTTTTCTCCAATCCACATTTATTTTAGACTGTATCACTGTTCAGTACTGTAAACGAAAGATAAAAGCAGTAAGACTGCACTGACCTTTTCCTTAATGTAGACTCACAAACCTTCACCACCCTGATGACCTCTTTAACAGTCCGTCGGAAATCATGCATTCTTGCCGCCACTAGCAGAGCTAGAGAACAAGCAGGGAAAGTTAATATCAAAAAGAGGGAAATTTCCTGAAGAAAAGCAGAAAACAGCCAGGTAACTATACCCTCTCTTTGTCCATGCCTTCAGCTAAAGAGCTGTAAATGCCTGTGCTCAGCTGTGTCCTTGAATATTGGTGATGGACTTCAGAAACTGCTTTCTACCCACTAAGCTGAGCACAAATTGCACCCTGAGAAATTCTGTGCTTTAACATTTGGGAAACCATGGTCATCTACAGCATAAGAACATTTCATTGGTCACTTATTTTCAGTTACCATCTTTTTAGTAGAACTCACTGAATTCTGTCCCAAATGAAAAGATCTCCAGAGAAGCACTGAATGTTCCTAAGTTGGTCTCCTCATTGCTGCCACGACTATCCCTGTTGTGCTGGTGCCCAAATGCTCTCCTGCAAGACCCTCTCTAGAGCCAGATAACCAGTTGCATTTACGTGGTGTGCTGACTCAGAGCACCAGCTCTGTTTTGAAGCACCACGCCCACTCATCATACCGTAGCTCACTGCGCAGAGCAGTTTTAAGCATACAAAAGTGCTTTTTTACAGAGGAAACTAAACCAGAGCTTCACTTCTGGTATGTGTTTAAAGTGCTTCTAACAGGAACATCAGGGCTGAACTAACAACTGGTCATTCGAGCTTTGTGTGGCACAAACTTTTAAGCCAGGAAACCAAACTAAACCCAGTCCACAGTCCAACACGTGAGCTGCATATTGCATGGATGGATGGAGGGGGCTCAGCACCACCTGCTTCCATCTATTGATCCGTGTCTGTTGAATTAAATTACCTGCTCATGTGGATACAGCCCATGCAGTGCATCAAAGAGCAGACTGCTCTCCCATAGCCTATACTCAAATTTTTAGCAATGTGCAACAATCAAGTACTATTAACAAAAAGGGGCCAGAAATGTCAAAAAGATCGCAGAGTCCTGGGTTCTCAAAGGTTTGAGCATTACTTCTCATTCATGCATACAAATGTAAGATCTTTCAAATAAAATAAAGCACATACATGAACTCTGTGACTACCTACACTCTTTGTTACTTTGACCTCACTGGCTACTATCTTTTAACTTGGCCCTCCCAAACCCATGGGTTTTATGCAAGCATCATCACAGCAATGGATCTTGGAAAAAGATGAAGAAAGAGAGAAAAATAATTTCACAAAACAGGTCAAAGAGGGCACTTCTTGCATAAGACTCTGTGTAAAGACACAAATCAAAGTGCTTGCACTAATGGTGTCATTTTAGCTGACAAAAAAACCTTTTAGCAGCTAGAGCCTGCAGAGTGGGGGCAAGAAAAGCACCAGAGAGGAGCTTAAAACAAAATCCAAACTGTAAACTACAAAGGGTCTGAGCAAGTACTGCAGGAGCAAGGGCAAAAATGAAGCTATAGTTTCAGAAACTATTACGATGAAGACCTATATAACCTGTAGATGCCTGACAGAACAAAACCCCCGAGAACGTGGATATCACCAATGAAAGGGGAAAGTCCTCATGTGTTCCAGGCTCCCCCATCCCACCTGGTGTGGGGGAAGGGACACAGGCAGGCTCTGACACACCTGCCCCGCAGAGCCCCGAGGGCCGGCGGCCGGTGTGCATCCAGTCCCGCTTCATCCTCTGCAGCAGCCGCAGAGCCGTCATGGACACCTCGTGGTTCTTATCCCCGAACTCCAGCATGTGTGCAAAGCGAGGAATATACAAACACGGATCTGCAACAGAAAGTAACGCAATTATTTCTAACCCTACCATCAATTTAGGAAATGCAGCGCAGCGAGGCTGCTGTGCTTGTCTGGCTTCACCTCAGCAAACACAGACCGTACTGCAGGGCCAGATCCTCTGACCACTGAGCTTTAGAAGCACCTTTTTAGATACCCTAAAACAAAATAATTTCTTGCTTCATAGACAAGAGATCTTTAAAGCACTGCACAAACATTCTTACATGCTTTTCAGCATCAGGCTGCACACTCTGACTGTGACACGTGAGCAGTGTCACCGGCATCAGTGAAATCATACCCAAAGTGAAGCATTTACAAAAGCTGTTGCAGAATGAGGACATGATTTAGGCCCAAAACTTCTAACATCTCTCAAAAAGTAACAAGGTAACTTGCATGTTTCATCTCAAACCTAACTCCCAACTAAGCTCGAAAAAAAATTCATTGGCTTAAAATCCCCCCTAACAAAAATCTAGTTACCTTCAAAGTTGATTCCAGCTGTTTCTCAGACCCATATTCCAAGAATAAAAAACACTGTTTATTACAGACACCAAGGCAGACTCTCCATCAACATAGAGTGCTGGAACCCAATTAACATCATTAGCACTATGACAATTTACATCAGCCACAGATCTGCCTCCAGATGCATAAACTTATTTCAAGCGTTGGTGTTATCAGCTTCAAACTAACCAAAATATGTCAGTACAGATTGTGCTCTGCCTAAACCAATTTATAATTTATCAAACAATCTTGTAAAAGCTACACTTAACACATGTTTACTCTTAGTTGAGATATCAATTTCTCATTTCCTGCCAGCCTTTTATCACTTGACCGAAAATCCATGATGTACGGTAAATTGTTAACTATTAGTCTCAACTCAATTTCCTCTGCTGATCCCCTATGTGGGCACTTAAACCGATAAAGATGAAAATTCAGCTCAAAACACTGGAAAAATCTTAGGGATTTACAACTAATCAAAGCAGTTTCATTTAGCACCAAGTTCTAACAATGATGCCCTGTTGCTATCCATAATTACCAAGCTCACACTATAGGTGAGAATGCCTGTCATCCCCGCAGAAGCATTTAAATGAAAGCACTTACAAAGCAAGAACTTCCAACCTCAAACTGCCTCAAAACTGAAGAAACTCCAGGCTGCAGTCCCCTCCTAAACATGACCCTAAAAATCAAAGGTTTAGGAGAACTTTACCAATCCCCATGATTCTAAGGACAGGTGTTCTGCACTTCCAAGTATGATTCTATAAAGCTCTACTCTAGAGAAACGACCAATTCCAAATTCAACAACAAAAAAACCCAACCTCTCAGAAGCCATAGCCTGGGGTTGAACATACATTTAAACTTTGCTCTTTGCACTACAGGAACACGTGCGATGTTACAAAGCAATGTCTGGTTTGCTTTTCCATCTCTTCTTATCCAGAGAGTGCCCAACTTCAGCTCCTGCAGCCGCCAGAACAGAGCAGAGCAATGCAGAGCAAGGAGCAACTCTCAGCTCCCTCTCTAGAGCTGAGTTTCAGAGCTGAGTTTCGGGAGCATTTACATATTTGCATTGTAGCTATTCAGACATTTCTGCTGGCATTCATGCCCACAGGTCATTTGACAAAACACTGCACTCTGAAGCTACCAAACAGTCAGAAAATGAATACATGGGTGAGTTTTAAATAGCAAGCCTTAAAGAAACCAAAAGAAGTAAGACAGTAAATATATAAATCAGAGGCTGAGGCAAAGTTAGCATAGACAGGTCCTGCATGGATGGAAACATTTGAAAATAAATAAATAAAAGATGTTGGAAGCTGCAAACCCCAAACGCATTGCTTCGTTCCAGGGGCACCAAACCAGCACGGGTGCACCGAGGTCGCCCCGCTCCCAGGAGGGTCCCCTTTGGCTTTGGGTGACTTCTGGGGCTGCAACCCCTCCGCACAAGCGAGCAGGTGCCAGGCGGGCAAAATCCCGCTGGCTTTCCTCAAGGAGGGTGTTGGGGGCCATGAAGCAGATAAACAGGATAAACATTATTTCATGTTTTAAGAAAGAAGCATGTGTTTTTCTGAAGACTTTCCCTTCTTTCCTGATCCCAATTCTGACTTGGACTGTGGAAGAACTTTAATGCCACAGCCACTAAGAGGGATGTAAGAACAATTTCGAGTAGTGCCCGAAGGAGTGCTCCCCACCGAAAGGGGTTCCCGGGCCGGCAGGGCCCGCAGCCAAGCGGGAGCCGACCCCGCTGCAGGTGGCCCGCAGGGAAGGCGCACGGTGCGGGGGACAGTCCTCGCCGAACGGCCGCGGAGGATGGGCGCGACGGCCCGGGCCGGGAGAGCGCGCTCAGGCGGGGCACGGCGGCTGCGGGGAAGGGGAAGGGGAAGAAGCCCAGCAGCGTCCCCCGGGCGCAGCAGTCCCCCCGCGGCCGAGCCCCGCGCCCCGGGCGGC